>NMUG010011300.1:0-10669 GCA_002855965.1 Monotropa hypopitys
GGCAATATTTCATTTGTTTATTTAAGTTCACATGGATTGACTACAAGGATTGTTGACATGTATGACATTATTTAATTCAAATCAATCTTAAATTTGTTTTATTTATTTATATGTTAAAGATGCCTTGATTAATATATTTTGGCATGTCTCTCTTGTATATTGGCACATAGCATGTTTAGTCTCTTGAATATCTATTCCTGCCATATAGAATATTTGACTTGTATTGAATTGTTTTTGAAATTCAAAGTTGAGTTTGAATTATGGATTTTATTAAGGAATATATGCATGTTTAATATTCTGCCAACGTCTATATCAAAATTATGTTCCAAATTAGTGCACGGAGTAAGGGAATAAGATCATTCAAAGAAGGAAAAGTTTTTTGGCCAACTGGTTGTGGAACCGGCTCACCGGTCGATCGACCGAACGGTCCACCGGTCTGACTACCGGTCTATTTTGTTTTGACAGTTTGATATTTTATATTTATATATTGCTCTGTGGAATGTCACTTTTTCCCTCCAATGTCTCTGTGATTTTTTATAGAATTATAAAAGAGGTTTAATTACTTTTGAAGGGATATTAAGGAGCTACACTTTGTCATCTCTTCTCTCTAGCTTCAAAACTCTACAAATCAAGTTTTTAGAGTTCTTTATTGTCATACATACTTATCATATTTGATATTAAAGAAGGAGAGACTCTTCTCTTTAGTTATTATTCTTGTTTCTCTTTCTCTTTCGATCTTAATTTGTAAAGGAGTTGGTTTATAAAACTCATATTAAAAATTATTGTGCCTTTTTGTATAACAAGATTTTACCCTTGTAGTTAGGTTAGAGGCCACCCTTGAAGGTCCTCAAAGAAAGGTTGTAGACCACCATTGAAGGTCCTAGTTGATAGGTTGTAGGCCACCCTCGAAGGTCTTAGTTGTAATGGTTGGAGACCACCCTTGAAGGTCCTCACACGTTATAACTTATAGTCATATTTGGTGATTACTTACGATTAGTGAAATCCTTTACACGTTGTGGGAGAAGTGGACGTAGGTAGGGAGAGACATGCCCTATCGAACCACTATACATCTTTGTGTATTCTCTCTCTCTCTCTCTCTCTATATATATATATATATATCTTTGCACTTTCATTATTTTGATTGGTCATATATATTGTATTATCAAAATATATTCTCAATCTATATTCTAGAATCAATACAATCCCGAAAACATCAACCATTGCCGTATTTGCAATAATCTAGGTGTAACGGAAGGGTTTTGGAATTGATTCTTGAGTAGTAATTATTATATATTTTAATATATTATTTGTTTAATTTCTTGTATCTCAAGTTTAGTAAACTTACTCGGAAAGGTCGAGAAGAAAGAGCAAAGGAAAAAGGAGGATTATGGTTTGCAGAGGGCCAAGTCTGAAGTGAATTCAAGAAGAAGAGAGGGTGGAGGATATTTAAATGTGCGCCCTATGCTTTTAACGAAGGGACAACACGCGTGGAGAGTCGCTTTCAGTAGTCCATGTCTGCCTCAAAAGGAGTGCCTGGGCCCCAGTGCATTAATTGCGTAATTGATGAAGTGCCTCTTTAGAAAATGGCAACATGCCTTATCCGATAAGTGGAACGACATCATTTTGGGTGATGTGAGCTCTGCCCACTCTCGTTGTACGACTGAAATAGCTAGAGCTAGGGGCAATTGTGGTGGAGTAAATCTAAATCAGCCACCCGTCAAGGACATATCCGCATTTTCCCGGACATAGACGACAACATGACACTAGTCTTCCACGTCATCAACAACCTCGCACTACGGATCAAGTCAGCCTTGTGCGGCTAGACATCCGGTCAGTACGGGGACCAATTATCTAGGATAGAAAGTGTTGGATCTCGATTGATGTAGCTAGCCATGTGTCCAATGGCTATCTGCACTACGAATTAGGTTAGCCATGTGTAGCCGACATCCTGGTAGTCAGGAAGTAAGCCATCCAGGGACGCGCGTGTCGGATCATGACGGATACAACTGTTCCCTTGTCCTACCCAGTGCCTCTACTGTGTGGATCAAGGTTGGCCTAGTACGGCTAACATCCTTGTAGTGTGAAGACTAGTCATGCAGAATAGCACATCCCGGATACAACTGGACACATGTACAAGCAGTGCACATTGTACGGATTAGGTTGGTCCTGTGCGTCCGACCTCCATCAGCGCGGCACCTAGTAATACAGTACAGGAAAAGGTGACAGACAATGTGTATATGTGTCAATCAACCGGTGGATGGTGGATGACATGTGTGTCAGACCGCCATTCTTGAAGGAATATTCAGAGTTCCCAGAACAGTAAAAAGGTGCGGCAACATTCTCTCTTGTTGGAGAATGTGTCCAGACAATTGTTAGAGGCAACAGAATTAAGGAAAATGGACGAGGAGTCCTAGATAGACCTCGATTTCTAGCGAAAAGCTGGCAACCCGGAAGGTAAGTATATAAGTGGGAGATCAGTCACCGATGAACGGTACATGTCATTTTGCTCTCAGAACTCTTTGCGCTTATTCTCAGTTTGTTCTTCGATTCAGGACTAACTTAGTCATCCAACAGCCTTCCGGGCGCTAGAGGCAGGAGGTCCTCTAACTGTTTTCTTTGAGCACAGAGACATGATAAGTGGGAGTGATTCGACAGGGTGTCCAGATAACCAAGAAAATCCAATCAGTAATTGTTCACCGGCGGAAAAAGTATCAGAGTATTTTACCCTGTTATAACCTGTTAGTTGAAAGTCAGTTCATATAGTTGGAAGGTGGAAAGAGTTAGTTAGTTGAGAGGAATAAAAGTTGTTAGGGATGTTAGTCAATTAGCTGGTCTGGTAGCTTGTATAAAATAGAGGAATGTTAAGGAGAATGTACGCATGTTATGAATGAATATCAATCTTCTTCTCTCAGCTCCTCTCTTCTCTTCTTTTCTGTGATTACATTCTCTCTCAATTCTCATTTAGTCGAATATCCCTGCTTAATTCATAACAAGTGGTATCAGAGCCATCGTTCCTTGGAAGGAAATCATGGCGGATGGAACACGAATGAAGACCATAGAAGATCAACTAAGGAAGCAAGAAAATAGGCTACAAGGACTTTTGGAATCAATGGTGGAGGACAAGAAGAATATGGAAGATAAAATTGGGGATTTGAGTAGTAAAATGGATTCGTTTATGGCCGCTATCTCGAATCAATTTGCAAACCTGCAAATTGAAAATAAAGATAAAGGGATCCTGGAAATTCCTGAAGGGGGAGGTAGTGTTTCAAAAGGGGGTGAAAGAAGTGGTGAAAGAAGTATTCATGAGCTGCAAGAAAGAAATAACAGGAGCCTATTTTCCACAAGAAACACCAAATTAGATTTTCCGATTTTTAAGGGTGACATGCCTCGCGAGTGGGTAAGGAAGGCACAGAAGTATTTTTAGATATACAAGATCCCTATAGATTAGTGGAACCAGTAATAGAAAATGCTGTCAAAAAATTTGCTCCTCAAGGGTTTAAGAAGATCACTCCAGTCGAAATACAATATAGAAGAGAGCATCACCTTTGTTTCAGATGTGGGGATAAATTTACACCAGGGCATCAATGTAGTCAGAAGGAGATACAATTGATCCTGGCAATGGAAGAGGAATTTATAGAATCATTAGATAAAGATGTGGAGGAAGGGGAAGTAATTGAATACCAAGGAGCACAACAAAGTAAGGAAGTGGAATTTGCAATACATGCCTTAACAGGAAAAATGGCTTACAGCACCATCAAACTATGTGGCTACATTGGTGATATTCCATTATCCATTCTGGTGGATGGAGGCAGTACACATAGTTTTATTAGACAATCTGTAGCTCAAAGAATTGCTGACTGTATACAACCTATCAAGTCTTTCAAGGTCAGATTTGATAATGGGGAGCACCTAATCTGTGACAGGGGAATCCCTAATTTGGAATGGGAAATGCAGGGAAGAAAGTTCCAATATGATATGTTTGTGCTCAATATAGAACCTTATGATATGATTATTGGTGTAGATTGGTTGGCTGCTCACAGTCCAATTACATTTGACTTCAAAGAATTGAGTATGAGCTTTGACCAAGAGGGAGAACAAGTGTTGTTGCAAGGCCATTCAGCTGGAACCAAGATGTCAATTCCCAAAAGTCAGCAAGAGAAAGGAGAGCTCAGCAATAAGGTATGGAAGCATGCTTGTGGAATTAGGCTGGCTGAAACACAAGTTAATACTTCATTTCAGCAGAAGTTAAAATACTTACTTGATGACTACAAAGATGTGTTTGGTGAGCCCAAATCCTTACCTCCTGTTAGGAACTGTGATCATCAAATTCCCTTAGTTCCAAATGCAAAACCATTCAAACAAGCACCTTATAGGTACCCTCATGTCCAGAAAAATGAAATAGAAAAACAGGTTAGAGATATGTTAGCTAGTGGAATCATACAGTTGAGCCACAGTCCTTTTGCTTCCCCTATTTTACTAGTGAAAAAGAAAGATGGGACTTGGGGTTTTTGCATAGATTATAGACAGCTCAACAACCTTACAATCAAAGACAAATTTCCAATCCCTATTATTGATGACTTGCTAGATGAACTTCATGGAGCCAATTTTTTTACTAAGATAGATCTCAGATCTGGCTACCATCAAATCAAAATGCATCCTGATGATGTTGCTAAAACTGCATTCAAAACTCACCTGGGGTTATATGAATTTTTAGTAATGCCCTTTGGCCTTACAAATGCACCTGCAACCTTCCAAAGCCTAATGAATGCAGTGTTTGAACCCTATCTGAGAAAATTTGTTTTAGTCTTCTTTGATGATATCCTTGTTTATAGTCCAGACCAGGAAACACACATGATCCATCTTAAAACAGTCCTTGACACTCTTAGACAACACTCCTTGTTTGCCAAACTCTCCAAATGCACCTTTGGACAGTCACAAGTAGAATATCTGGGTCATCTTATCAATAGGGATGGTGTAATGGCTGACCCTACCAAAGTTAAATGCATGGTGGAATGGCCTATTCCCACATCAGTAAAGTCCTTGAGAGGATTTTTGGGGCTCACTGGATATTATAGAAGATTTGTGAGAGACTATGGTTACATTGCAAGGCCTTTAACAGAATTGCTCAAGAAAGATAACTTCCAGTGGAACAAAGAAGCTGAGTTGGCATTTGAGAAGCTGAAACAGATGCTTAGCAGTACTCCTATAATGGCATTACCAAATTTTTCCCTCCCATTTGTACTAGAAACAGATGCTAGTCATAAGGCAATGGGAGCAGTTTTAATGCAGCAAGGGAGACCAATTGCTTTCCTTAGTCAAGCCTTGGGACCAAGAAATCAAGGGATGTCAATTTATGAAAAAGAGTTGTTATCTCTTATCACAGTAGTGACCAAATGGAGACACTATCTGATGGGAAATCATTTCATAATAAGAACAGATCATCAGAGTTTGAAGTTTTTGCTTGAGCAGAAAATTAGTACACCATTGCAACAGAAATGGCTTACCAAGCTTTTGGGCTTGGATTATGAGATTCACTACAAAAAAGGAAGAGAAAATCTGGTTGCAGATGCATTATCCAGGAGGTAGATGGAGGATACAGCAGCAGTGCTGGCTGTTTCAGTAATTAAACCTTATTGGTTAACATCAGCAATAGACAGTTATAAGGAGGATGAGAGAGCTGGAGAACTATTGAAAGCTTTAGCAGTACAAACTGATTCTACAGAGCTGTCCAACTATACGTACAAGGGAGGTATTTTGAGATACAAAAACAGGATTTACATAGGGAGTACTGGAGAATTGAGGCTGAGACTTATTACTTGTTTTCATGAATCACCCTTGGGAGGTCATTCAGGCAATTTGGGAACTTATCAGAGGTTAAGATAACACTTCTTTTGGCATGGGATGAAAAAAATGATAGAGGAATATGTGCAATAGTGTGATGGATGTAAGAGGAACAAACCTGAAAATTGCAAATACCCAGGGTTGTTGCAGCCTTTACCCATTCCAGATCAGGCATGGAAGCACATCTCTATGGACTTCATAGAGAGATTACCTAAGTCAGATAGTTATGATGGAATTCTAGTAATCATTGACAGATTCACCAAGTATGGACATTTCATTGCTTTAACATCTAAATACACTGCCTCTTCAGTGGCCACTCTATTCTTTGACACAGTGTACAAGCTTCACGGGTTACCTGCTAGTATCATTTCAGATAGGGATAAAGTTTTTACAAGTCTCTTCTAGAAAGAGTTGATGGGGAAAATGGGGGTGGAATTGCATTTTTCAACTGCCTACCATCCTCAAACAGATGGTCAGACAGAAAGGCTGAACAGATGTGTTGAAACCTACCTTAGATGCATGTGTTGTGATCAACCCCATAAATGGAAACAATGGTTATCAGCAGCTGAGTGGTGGTACAACACCAATTTCCACACAAGCCTTCAGATGACACCTTTTCAAGCATTGTATGGATATCCACCAACTCAGTTAGGCCTGTCTGGTGTTACTACTCTAGTAGCAGCTGTGGAAGATTGGATACGTGACAGGACAAAACTGAACGAATTGCTCAAGCACAATTTGAATAAAGCCAGGAATCGCATGAAACAATTTGCTGACGAGAACAGAAGTGACAGAAGTTTTGAAGTGGGAGAAATGGCGTATTTAAAGCTACAACCATATAGGCAATCTACAGTGGCTGTCAGAAAAAGCTTAAAGTTGGCTTCTAAATACTATGGACCATATAAAGTGTTGCAAAAAATTGGCAATACAGCTTACAAGTTGGAGTTACCACAAGGATCAATGATCCATCCAGTTTTTCATGTATCCCTATTAAAGAAATCTGTTAAACAACATACCGTGACAATGGGATTACCATCTGTGGGAGCTGAAGGAGGAATTAATGTGTTGCCTGAATTGATCTTGGATAGAAGAACAATTGAAAGGAATGGAATGCAGGTTGAACAGTTGTTGGTTAAGTGGGAGAACTTAGCTCTAGAAGATGCAACGTGGGAAGACAAGACAAGACAGTGTTGCAATCTCAGTTTCCAAAATTCAATCCTAGAGACTAGGATTGAGTAAAGGGGAAGGAACTTGTTATAACCTGTTAGTTGAAAGTCAGTTCATATAGTTGGAAGGTGGAAAGAGTTAGTTAGTTGAGAGGAATAAAAGTTGTTAGGGATGTTAGTCAGTTAGCTGGTCTGGTAGCTTGTATAAAATAGAGGAATGTTAAGGAGAATGTACGCATGTTATGAATGAATATCAATCTTCTTCTCTCAGCTCCTCTCTTCTCTTCTTTTCTGCGATTACATTCTCTCTCAATTCTCATTTAGTCGAATATCCCTACTTAATTCATAACATACCCCCACACAGATAGCATGGGCATGCACGCGTCACTTGTCTACAATATTGAAGCCAAAATGATGCAAGCGTCAACGCGTGAAAGTGAACAATCAAAAAGAGTTTGCATAGTTAGTATGTACAGAATCATGTAAAATTATTTTATATTTTGATCGGGATTGATTAATGTATAGTTTAGTTATACATTTTGGTCGTTTAGATTTTTGTCGCGTGTTATAATATATTATATTTTGTTATTAATAAATGAGACTGTTTAAAAAATAAGTGAATAAATAATAATTAAGTTTATTTTTCTATTATGTCTTATTGGTTATCTCAATTAAGACCTAATTCATCAAGCCCAAGGTATAGTACACTGTCGGTAAAAATGTATATTTCATGTTGGATTTAAACTAGACTTTGTTTGTGAGTGATGATGTCATAAAGCTGAGCTGGCTGGACATGTTCATCAGAGTTTATTATTTTTTGATTAGTTATTATTACTTTTAGTCATGATTAATATTATTTTGCAAAATAATAATGATGTTCAAGTATTGGTATAATAACATTTTCATTGCTATCTTATTTTAAAGTAATTTTAGTTATCGAATCATTAAAAATTAGATGAATGAACATTGAGTTGATGATGTGACAAAAATGAAAAAGATATTATTGCTCTTAAATATGATACCAAAAATAACAATGCCATTTAATGACACCAAAATATGACAAACAAATGCAATCACCAATTCTTCCAAACTTTGCCATTTACACCATTTTTTTGGGCAAATGACAAGAAAAATAACAAGCCATCAAAACCACCCACCTACCCACCTACTCATACCCTCAGTTCTATCTGAATAAGTGTTCCCAAACAAACCACACCTACAAATTACCCCTTCAATTTTTTCTGCGAAAGGGAGGCACCAAGTATCCACCCGTCCGAGGCCGAGCAGGAGAAGATGTCTGCTCATGGGTTCCTCTTCTCTATCTTCCTTTTGCTCTTCTTCGGTCTCGAGGTAGTAACCTATTCCCTTGTAAGTACCCCCCCCCTCTCCTTTAAGAAACCCTCTTTTGGTTCACAGATCCGTGTCAAATTGGGTGTTGTTTTTAACCGCAAAGATGAAATCGTAGTTTCATGGCGGGAAATGCGATTGTAGTTCAGTTTCCTTTGTGGTTATTGTTTGAGATTGAAATTCATTATTTCTCACATATTTGGGGTTTTTTTTTGTGTGTGTGATTTATTTATCTTCGTGGACTAGGCAAATGCGGTGGCGGAGAAAAAAGGAACGGCAGGATGGGAGACGGAAGAAATGGTGCCGGTGGCCGAGATGAGGATGATGACGGCGGCAGCGGCGATGGTGAATGAGAGTGGTAGTAGTAGCAGCGGTAGGAGGGCATTGAGTGGGAGCTTCCAGATCTGTGCGCTGTGCACTTGCTGTGGTGGGGCCCAAGGCTATTGCTTGCCTTCCCCTTGTTGCTATGCTATCAACTGCAACATTCCCAACAGGCCCTTTGGCTTCTGTGCTTTTACTCCCAAGACCTGTAACTGCTTTGGATGCACCAATGCCTAATTGAATCTCCATCCCTCTCCCTCTCTCTATATATAATCCATACTTTTATTTAATATTCCTATTAGGGTTTCTTGATTCTGTTTAGTGAATAAGTAGTGTGGTGTGTGGTGGTGTGTGGGGGTGGGAGAAGATTATCTTCTCATGTGATTTTTCTGGCTGGGCTTGGGGAAAAAGATATCTTTTGGAAGTAGAAAAAATTGCCTTGGATGAAGTAGGAATCCAAGCATTATCCTCCCAATGGAGGGCAATGAGGTCATTTTATCGTTTTAAGACTGTGACAAGTAAGATGCAAAGTGTGAATATGAATTTTCATTAGGAGCAGTTCTCTTCTTTCTCAAGCATTCTTTCCTTCATTGGTATCATTATGAGTTCTTGGGAGAAATGTTAGATTGTGTTATGATAAAGTGATATTTATTTGGGTTCTTTTGAGCAGGTCCATAAGATTTCTTTAAACCCGCTAAGAATCTGTTAGAATAAACTTATGTACTCGTTAAGGTCTATTTAACGCATGCATTTTCTTTCACACACTTGAAATGAACCGTAATTTGTTCAAATATGAATGTAACTTGTTCAAATATGCAATGTAATTTGTTCAAATATGTATTGTAACTTGTTCAATTATACACAAGTTATAGTGTTATTACACTACAAGTTACAGTGCACTGTAATTTATTCATATATGCATTCAATGGTGGAACCAGAACTATGTTTTACACTGGGCTAAAAAAATTCAAATCCTTACAAAAAAATCTGTCCAGAATTCAGCTCAGCCGAAATATCATAAAATCAGCCCAAAAATCTATCCCAAAATTGTTCTAGAAACAGCTCACAAAACAACACCAAAAACAACAAAAAAAAAAGATTTGAATCATCACTCAAAACTGCCAAACATATTGAAAAAGAGCCAAATGCAACAGTAATTGAAGATAAAAAAAACACATAAATGCTTAGCTGAGGCAACACTATTGAAGATGTACTTTGCGATGTTTTACGGAATAGAATTCATAAATTATCGAATCAGATTTGATATCTTTAACAAGTTCTCTTTCAATAAAAATGGACGAGGGCAAATTGACATTTCAGAGTCAAAAATGTACCTATCAGGTCCAAGCCTTATTTCACTGAAAGCAAACCAGTGAAATAGTATAGACATACATACATAAGCACCTACTTGCATATAAAATGGGGGCCTCTGAAATGGGTTGGATAAAGAAAAAATCAATAGATTATCGGAAAAAACCCAGAAAACAAGTAGAAACAAACTTCAAAGATCATATCCCCAGGGCGGTTTTGGCAAAATGCAGCTGAAATGTCGACAACCAAAAATCACATTTTTTCCCAAAAACTAAATCAAAGCAAACTTGGAAAATTATTCTTAAAAAATGATGTTTTCAGCACAATTGCGGTGCAAATCGACGAGGGCAAATCGACAACCAAAAATGAACGAGGGCAAATCAACAACGAGGGCAAACCTTGGCGACGGCGAGAACGAGAGAGGCGGGCGACGGAGGGAACGAGAGAGGCAAGTGTTCGTGATAGGGGGAGGCAATACGTCCATGACATACGGGGAGAGCAGTACTTAATTTAACGGAAATTTATCGGCAGGTCCCATTTTTGAAACTTATTTATGAGCGAGTCCAGGGCTAACAGATTTTTCCTGGCCAGGTCCCGTTTCATATTTCCCGCATATACCCTTGCGGTTGCGGAATAAATATAAAACTATTTATTTTATTAAAAACGATTTATCTGAAGATACA
>NMUG010011301.1:0-10669 GCA_002855965.1 Monotropa hypopitys
GAGTGTATTGTGGGATTGGTTTGTGGTTGGTGTGATCAGTGAGACGAGTCTACTGGTATGTTGTGCAGCTATGTTGCGAGTGTTGGGGTAGAATGTATGTGTCTCTTTGAAGTCGACTGTACCGACTTGGATTGTGGTGATGTTTTTCATGACCGGTGTGCGTAGTCCATGTCATGTGGTGTACGAATGAACATGAAGGATTGTTTTGAGAAGGTGACTGGCCAGCACATCTCAAATCAAACTTCATAGTCATTCTGGTACCGTACTAGGTGTGTGCGGGCTGGTTTGTGAGATTTTGGTTGTTCGGTTCTTCTTTTGGTGGCGTTGTGGTCGTTTGGTGTGATTCGGGTGACACGGTTGTTGTGTGACCATCCCTTGAGTGTTGTCTTGCTTTCAAATCCTGTGTCGTATCGGTTGGATTGTTCCTACCTTGTTCGAAAACCTATCTCGGGGTTGTCTTGCGCGTTCGTGGTGATAAGGTCGTTGTGAACTTCTTTGCAGTAGTCAAAAACCGCTCTTTCATTTTTCAACAATTTTAGAAAAATATTTGGAAAAATCGGAGTATCCGTACCGTATTCGCGTATCGGTACTCTACCGGAGTATCCTTGGCGTATCAGCATGTCCTCGGCGTATCCTTCGCGTGTCGGCGTATCCGTGGCGTGTCCCCTCGTATCCTTGACGTTTCGGCACTCGGAAATTTTCCCGGCATGTTCACATTGTGCGTGGCATGTTTTAGAATTTTGTGAAATTTTTCTGAAAATGTTCGGGGCGATATTCTTGCGGTTTGACCTCCGTATCGTGTTCTTGTTCAAAAATGCACGTTTCTAGCTTGTCTGATCGGTTTGGGAACCTATAGTTGCGCGAAAACCATTTCTTTGGACGTTTGTATCTCTCTCGAGGACATTTTACCTTTTGTTTGCATTCTGTTCTTTATTTGCCTTCCTTGCATTGCGCGTGTTGCGCGTGTTGCGGCGTGTTGCGTGTGTTGCGGCATGTTGCGCGTTTAAGGAAGTTGGTGGTTTGTTCAGCTTGCAATGGTTGTTGGGTGTTCGTGTGGGTGAAGTTGTTTCCGGTTGTGGATTTCCTTGTCATTGTGTCATTACTTTGTGAGGTGACATTGGTTGGGAGACTCTCTTGTTCGTGTGGTTCTTGTTGTGAATCCATCCACATGCTCCGTGTGCTTCGGACGTTATTCTCCTCGTCGTGGTGTTGTGATTCGACTCTTCTACCTTGGAAATTTCGAGGGCAAAATTTTTGTAAGGAGGGTAGTTTGTCACACTCCGAAAATTTTAATTGATTTCCATAATGGTCTTTTAAGATTAAAAGTTTGCCTTGGACTGATTCTGAGATGCCGAGTT
Organism: Monotropa hypopitys; assembly: GCA_002855965.1. Lineage (NCBI taxonomy): Eukaryota > Viridiplantae > Streptophyta > Magnoliopsida > Ericales > Ericaceae > Monotropa > Monotropa hypopitys. Next base: position 1,359 of record NMUG010011301.1, read on the forward strand.
CCTCCTCTGGCGTGTCTCTGTTGCATTAGTGTGGTCCCGGGATGCTTTTGGACCTTTATCATTCGTTTGAGTTGAGCCCGGGATGTTTCGGAGTGGCCTGGAACCCTTGTTGCTGCCCTTTTTCTCATTTTTGGTGCAGTTGCACCAGTGTAGGAAGGATGTGCATCGGTGCAGGATTCCTTTGATGCCGCTGTTCAGATTTTAGAACAGTTGCATCGGAGAAGTTTACATGGTTGCGCAAAAACTATTTCTTTGTAAACTCTTGACTCTCTCAGTAACTTATAGATGCACCGGTGCATGGAGGCTTTTGGTGCTACTGCTCAGTTCTGGAAGCAGTTGCATCGGTGCAGCTTAGGTTTGCACCGGTGCAACGGGTGTCTGAGAGCTTTCTGGAGTAAGTTTGCACCGATGCATACTAGGCTTGCACCGGTGCAAAGCCTGTTCGGACTGCGTGATTAAGGGCAAAAATGCTATTTTGCCTAGGGGTCCTATAAAATCAACCCTTGAACGAATTGGGGAGTCTCTTGCCCCCATTTTCCAGATTTATCTCTCTCTCCTCCCTCACCTCTCCCTCTCCCTTCTCTCTTCCATGGTGGAGAATCCATGGAGTTCCAGAAGAAACACGAAGCTTTAACGTCGCTCCTTGTCCCGTCCTCTCCGCGGTGATGTGCTTGGATTGTCTTGGATCGATAAGTTTCTATCCCTCTCTAAAATCCTAGGTTTTAGTAGTTGCTCGTCTAAGGTTTTTCCCTTCTCAAATGTTGTAGAGCATCTCGAGCGCTTCGCGATGGCGGACTTGGTTCACTCTGGCCATGGAGGTTTTCTTGTGAAGTTTTCCGGCGAAGTTTTCCGGCGTGTGTCACCGGAGCTACGATTAAGGTGGAGTCTTCTATCCCTCTCGTTTGTGATGTTGGTTTCTCTAATTGTTCCTTAATCATTTTATGAAATCCCATCAATTGTGCATATTCGCGTAGATTTCACTCACGAGTCATTTAAATGTAAATTGGTCGGTGGTGGGTATTTTCTAGGGTCTCTATGTTTTCCCTAGGAAGTAAATTATTCGATTCCAAATTTAATTTCGAAAAGCCCCAATTTCGTGGAAAAAAATATCGTCGTCGTTTTTGTAAAATTAAGTTGGGGAAGTTAACTTGTTTTGGATTCCCTTGGTTGTCGGTGGGTGGAAACAAGGTTTTGACACGTTTTGTGGAAAATCGAAGGTTGGAACGTTTTGTGAATAAATGGAAATGTTTTGGAAATAAATGGAAGAAAAGTCATATTTTGGTATGACACGTCGACTAGGAGGTTGTTTGCCTCAGGTCGTACGGAATGATTGAATTAAAGTAAATGGGACACTCGGGTCTATACGAGGAAATTGAGTTGGCTATTATTATTCGGGTAGCTGGATTGTGGTACCTTGGGTGGCTTGTCTAGCACCCACGACATTGCGCAATGGGGGATTGTCTGGTCCCTCCCAACGTGTTGGGGAATACGAGGTATATGACACGTTTAGTGGTTGACGAGCCTCTAAATGGAATTAGCCGAAAACTCATATGTATGTATTGATTGACACTTGCCTTAATTGTTCTATAAGGCACGGAATTAAAGTACAAGTGAGTCTTGAGAACAAATGGGAATTAGACACGTTTGAATAACGGAAAATGAGTCTCTCACGTAGTGCGGTTATGACACTTGACACAATTCCCTCTTGGCCTTGTCTAGGCAATCTTTTGATAGATGTTGGATAGTTTTACTTTTCATTCTCGAGTCTTGGTTAGACACTGTTTTTACTGTTTTTATCTTAAGATGAGTTGACAGTAAAATATTGGAAAGAGATGTCTGTTTTTATATAATGAGATCCATTGCATTGCATCATTTACATTCCTTGCATTGTCACACATTTGTATCTAATATTATAGACATTAGGAGATAGACTATCTCTACCACGCGGTGGTGCCTGACCCTCTACTTTTGTAGGACCTTTCCTCCTTGACTTGGAGTGGCTGTGGGATCTTTTATTGGACTTGGAGTTGGACTGGACAGTAGATGATAGGTTGTCTTACTTTTCAATTTCAGCACTTCTTTTCTTTTCTGTTGGCCGCCTTGTACATGATAAATTTATAAATCCTATTTTGGCCTTTCTCTTTTATTTGGGGCACTGTTGTACAGGGTTGTGTTATAAAACCCTTTTGCCTCTTTTCAGTTGTATCTTATATCATAGCAAGCATGTATTGTAATAAGTAGTGTAATGGATAGTGTGCGTGTGGTAGATAGCTATTCACTTACCTGTTTAGATACTCGTTACCTACATTTAACACTTCTAAAAAAAATATGTTCCAAAATTTGGGAGTGTTACAGGTAGAGTTGGCTCGTTTGCACAATGTGTTTCATGTTTCTATGTTGAGGAAGTACGTAGGTGACCTGACGCATGTATTAGAAGTAGAACCTTTGGAGTTGCACAAAGATTTGATGTATGAAGAGAGGCCAATGAAGATTTTGGATCGCAAGGAGCAAGTATTATGCTCCAAGGTTTTTCAGTTGATCAAAGTTGTATGGCGAAATCATGGAGTTGGGGAAGCAACATGGGAGAGTGAGGATGCTATGCGGAAGCAGTATCCGCACCTATTTGCAGGTACTCCATTCTACTTGTATTAAATTTCGGGGGCGAAATTTCCTAAGGGGGGATGAGTTGTAATACCTGTTCTATATTATAGATTATTTAATCAATAATTCTAAAAATGTTAGATTGTGAAGTGGGAGTGAAGGAAGTTCTAAAAGGGTATTTAAGTATTTTTATATATATGTAAATATATATAATGCCTTAATTATAAAAAAATAAGGAAGGAGGGTGGCACACAAGGGTAAATATGTGAGTTAGTAGAGGGGTAAGGAGGTAATTTAACCTAAAAATCTGATTTTAGGGGTTCCATTTGGATCATTCTCTCATTATGTGTGTGTATGAGATACAGGGTTGAGAGGAAGGAAAAGAGGTTAAGTGTGGAAGAAGGAGATTTATGATTTAAGGCCCTTGAAGGGGAAATCCAAGGAAAGAGTCTTCTCCAACATTATTCCTAAGGTTATTGTGAATCCATTAATGCAATTTGTAAGTTTATACCACTTCACATTTGGGCTAGATCAAAGTTTATAGATTAAATTCGTTTTTGGTGAAAACCTAGATTTTTGATCTTTGAAAATGGAAATCTAGGAGTTTTGAGGGTTGTTTGAGGCCACCATTTGAGTATGTTTATCATATAGATGTTTAGAACACTTGGGTACGGTTGATTTTTGAGTTTTAGGGCAAAAAGATCGAGTTTGGAAGGTTGAAAGCGAAGTGGTTTGTAAAACAAAAATTCTGGAAAAATTTTAATTCTGCAGAACGTTGATCAGTACACGTGTACTCGGTCGACCGGTCGTGATGAAGCAAGAGGCTTTGTATGCCTGCTGCGACCGGTCGACGTATACGCGGTCGACCGGTCATGGAATGTCAGTACGTTCAATTTTGTGGTGTCGACCGGTCACGGGAAATCGGTCGACCGGTCGTGGTTAATAAAATTCTGAAAAGTTTTGTACAATTTTGGAATATTTTGAAAGGCATGGAGGTTTAATTAAAATACTTTTAGAGGTGGTTTAAAAAGAATTATCTATTCAGTTGATGTAATTTCATGATTTCATTTCTCTTTGCCAGATTACTTATCCTGCGGACTAAATTTTTCAGTTTGATTGACAGGGACAATCGAGGAAGGCATTGAGGCCTCACTCAAGGGAAAAGAGAAGGGTTGAGGAATGGTACTGGTGAGTGTAAGAGTATGGTATTTTTGATGGTACAATCCCAAGTTGTTTTATTGGTTTAATGTTAATATTGCACAAGAACACGACTATTATATTGTTGTTAAGTTGGAACAAAATCATAATAAGAATGATATGCATGAATATAAATGCACGATGAGAATGATATGCATAGACATGTATGCATGAATTGAGATGGAAAGCATAATATGCACATATATATATTATGCATGCCTCCGTGGGACGGGTGGTATTGCTCGCAATTTAGTAAGGCCAGTGGTTGGCAACCAGCGTAAGTCCAACGGGTGCGTGGGACGTACCCCGTGAATTGTGCGCAGGGCGTACGAACTATTACCTATAGTAGTAGCTATTTTCAGGGCTTGGGATGCTCAAATCTTTTGAAAAATAGCCTTGGCCAATATATATTGTAGCATGCATGAGATGCATCGTGGAATGGAAGTCATAACTTCTCATAATCATGTGTTCCTGTCATTGAAAATTCTTGTGTTCTGGAAGTTTTAAAATATCATATTCACACTCTATTTCCTTGTCTTTGGCTTGGAAATAGGTCGCAAGATTAGCGGTCCACTACGAGGCTGGGGGTCATTAAATGTTTGGATGAAATTGATGAGTTTGCATCATCTATTGAAGAGGACTTGGTACTTGTGGATGATTTTAGCACTTGTGGTAGACTCTTATTGTCTTATCATTTTCAGAGAATTGTATTGAGACATTGTAGTAGCTTAGTTGTTTTTCATTGAAGTTTTCTTTCTTTGGAGTTTATGTGTAATGGTATCCCTATTGGAACTTATGGTTGAAATTCCGTTGTTTCTTTTACTTAGTATTTGGCAACATTACTTGAGGTTTTATGTAATAAGGAAGTCTTAAAATTTTATAATTTTGTGTATTTTTGGAGTTTGGGATGTTACAGGGGAGCACTGGTGGAGACATTGTTGAGGTTGGAAAAGAAGATTGACGATGAGAGAGTGGCAAGGGAGGCAGAGTGTAATACCTATGTTGTGTTTTAAGGTTATTAATAATAAATAAATGAGGTTTAGAATAAATTTGTGGGTTTAAGAAATGATTAAGAGATTTTTGGAAACATTGAGGAATTTTATGAAATTTTGTGGAATATTTTGGAGCTTTAAGGAGTTAATTAAGACTTTAGAGTAGAATAAAACCTAATTGAAGTTTTTAATTAGAGTTTGGGGGTCAAAATGTAAGAATTAGAAGTTAGAGGGAGATTTTGTGGTTTAAGAACAAAAGTATGATTTGTGGAGAGTGTATGTCGTGTGTGAGTATTCTGGGTGGCAAGGAGTGATGCATGATCTGTTAATGCAATGCTACGTGTAAGTATTTAATTGTATGGGAAATCGATATAGGAGTTGTCTGCATGTATGTGTTGTAAGCTTTGAAGAAAGGGGAATGTACATGTGTATGCCATCTTTGGATAACTGGCTTTATAGTTATCAGGGATGGGGCGTGACTGGCATCAGAGCATAGGTTTGAGAGGTTCTGTAGACTAGAGGTGTCGAGTCAGCTAGACTGTGGACATATGGTGTTGTTGAGTCGAGTTAGTTTTAGCAGTTTCTAATAGCTATCATTTGTGGTTTTGATTTTAGCAGATGGATCGCGAAAAAGGATTAGCACTTTATTTATCAAAAGAGGTTAAGGGTAAAAAGCATTGCAAGTCAGAAAATGGAAGTGACGATATAGATAGATTCATATATATGATGGTAAATTATGTAGAGAATCGAGGTGATGACGAGGATGAAGAAATTAAGAAATTAGATCTTGTGGCACTTAATCAAATTAAAAGGCTGTATATGATAGAATCAGAGGGATCAAAACAGATTAGCTGGGCAAAGAAATGGTTGGAGAAAATAGAAAGGAAATTTGTAGAATCATTTAGAGAAATTAAACAGGGGAACAGTACCATAGAGGAGTACGAGTCAAGATTTGAAGCCTTAGCTCAATTTGATAAAGAAGTAGCAATGTATGATGTTAGGAAATGCGAGCACTTCCGGAGAGGGTTGAATAAGATGGTAGTAAGTAGATTGCCAAGAATTCAAGAAATATCATTTGATAATTTGGTGAGAGCGGCTAAGAGAATAGAGAAAGAAGTTGAGAAATTGCTAGAATATTAGAAGTTGATGAAGGGGAAAGAATACAAGGACAAAAAATTGGGTGAAGCATCAGGAACGATGAAGTTAGAAAGAGAAGTGACAACAGGGAAGCAAGATAGTTAGAATTCGGAAGAAGAAATAGTTATATTCTAAATTTCAGGGCGAAATTTCTATCAGAAGGGAAGAATTATAATACCTATGTTGTGTTTTAAGGTTAATAATAATAAATAAATGAGGTTTAGAATAAATTTGTGGGTTTAAAAAATGATTAAGAGATTTTTGGAAACATTGAGGAATTTTATGAAATTTTTGTGGAATATTTTGGAGCTTTAAGGAGTTAATTAAGACTTTAGAGTAGAATAAAACCTAATTGAAGTTTTTAATTAGAGTTTGGGGGTCAAAATGTAAGAATTAGAAGTTAGAGGGAGATTTTGTGGTTTGAGAACAAAAGTATGATTTGTGCAGAGTGTATGTCGTGTGTGAGTATTTTGCGTGCCAAGGGGTGATGCATGATCTGTTAATGCAATGCTATGTATAAGTATTTAATCGTATGGGAAATCGATATAGGAGTTGTCTGCATGTATGTGTTGTAATCTTTGAAGAAAGGGGCAATGTACAAGTGTATGCCATCTTTGGATAATTGGCTTTACAGTTACCAGAGATGAGGCGTGACACATAGAGAGTTAGGAGGATGGCGTGGGAGAAAGAAGTGATGGTTTAGTTGGCCGAGTTGAGACAAGAGAGAGTAGGAGGAGATGCGAGTTCTGAGGAGGAGTTGTCCAAGAGCGAGTACTCCAGAGCTGAGGATTCCGAGGATGACTAACTTTATTTTTTGTTTTGGGTTTTATCTTGTTGGTTTTATTTTGTAGTCATCCTGTAGACGTGACTTTATTTTGTGGAAAATGATGGCTGGGGTAGAACACCATGCTTACACATTAGCCATCATTTTAGTCTACACCATCCTACCATATGACGTTATAAGCTTTGAAAGTCCTTTTTGATTTTGTAGTATCCCATATTTTATACTATTGTGATGTATGTTTATTGTGTATGGCATGCCACTAACCGTCGTTGAATGCAACATTTGCACTTATCTCCACTATATTGCTGCAATACTTTTTTATTGGCATTCGGAGGATGGTTCCGTGCCCTTCACATAACTTCGGTGCGTAATTCATTGTGAGTGACCCACTAGAGAGGTTTGGAATCAAGGTTCAAAGTAAAGAAGTGGGAGGTCGTGCACCACTTGAGACCAACCAGAAGGTAAAATGTGATTGTAGAATCCGTTCTCATTAATTAAACTTAATCATTTAATTAAGGTAATTATAATTATTAAAATATATTAATAAAAATACTCCAAAATAATTTTAAAAGCATAAAAATATTAAATAAGAAATTTAGGAAATTTTCTGGAGTTTTTAGGAGTCAAAGTGCGAAAATTCGAAATTTTGGAAAAAAGCTCCAGATACCGATATCTTGGAAGCCCAAAATACCAATATCTTGGACGTTGGAATCTGCTGCAGATGCAGCCATGGCGGAGAAGACGAAGGGTCTTGCCAAAATGCGTTTTGTATCAATTATATCGATTATATCAGCTGTGTAGCTTTCCCAAGGACTTTGGAACCCCAAAGACCATTATATTCATGTTGGAAATCGTCCATAGGCTTCCAATATATGTATCAAAGCCATAGTGTTCAAAACCCATTTCGGTTCAGAACCAAAATTTCCAAACTCTCTGCAAATACCCAAATACAAATTGAGGAGTGAGTTAAGAATCAATTAAAGGTTAGTAGAGTGTTGTAAAGCCTAGGCTTAGTCCCTATTAGAGTTGGATTGCTCTAATTTGGAAGAATTCGTCCGAGAAGAAGAAGTTCCAAAAAATCCCCTCTTCGCAATTCGATTTCAATTTAAATACACCATCATGCGAGGTATTTTTCGTATTCTATCCTATGTATTAGATTCTACTCATCCTCAGGAGTTCATAGCATTTTATTTCGTCAATTTTGGTTGCGTTTTGAGAAAACTAGGACCTCCAGAACCACCATTGTTATCTTCCTCGAAGGTCTGCAATAGACCCTAGATACCGATATCTTGGTTTTTCTAGATACCGGAATCTCAGTAATGAGGCCTTACGGTATCTTGGAAACTTAGAAACCAGTATATTGGAACATTTCTTAGAAACCGGTATTTTAGCATCTGTAGATACCGATATCTTGGTGAGTCTAGATTGCGGTATCTTGAGACTCCAGAAACCGATATCTTAATAGCTTAGATACCGATGTCATCAGAATGTCAGAAATCGATTTCTTATACTTTTCAAACCAGTATCTTGTAAAATCTTAGATACCAATATCTTAGCATCTAAGATACCGATATCTAAGCAATTTTTCAAAAAATGGGCAGAATTGATATTTTAAGCAGAACATGTAGAAAAATCATGGAATTTGGTAAAATTAGAATATTTCATAAAAAAAAGTGTTTTATGTTGTAATTAAATATTATTGTTTAAATAGGTTTGGATCCATCAACATCCACAGCCGCTGATAAAGGAAAGAGTATTGCTTAAATCACTGTGAGTATATTTTAAGAGCTTTATAAATAAGTTAGTAAATTAAATAAAAGGATTTTCCATAAAGTTGTAGGTTATGAAAAGGAAAAAGGATTTTTGTGGAAAATGTCACTTATTGGAAATAATGTTTAAATTGAGAAATATGGAAAATCTGGTGTTTGTGCAAAATATTGAGAAAGATGGAAAGAAGAAAGAATATGGAAAATGGTTTACATTTTACACTTTAAAAAGTATTTTATCAAAACTATCACATCTATTATAGCCTTGAAGCCTTGGCCCTGGGCTACTAATGTTGGATGACTGAAAAAGACCTTGACCCTGGGTCGATGTTGGGTGACAGCCTTGGCCCTGTGCTAATAATGTTGGGTGTCATATATACTTATCCTTGCCGCTAGGAGAGGAGAGGCCCCCGAAAACTCATTCACCTGTGTATTCATCAGGGATGTTTATTTTGGGTAACAGATATGGAATTAATGCTGGTCAGCGGATTTGAATGACCCTTGGCTATACTAGTATTATATATTATATAAGTGAAAAACAAGGAAAGATGTGAAAAGATCCCTTATTCGATCTTATGATAAGAGATGGATCAAAATTAGATCCGATGGAAGTGGAAATGTGAAAATTATGTCGAAAATCATATTTGTAGAGTCACACATATATTTAAATGAAGAAAAGGTTTTGGGAAAGATTGGAAAACAATTGGCAACGCAACTTTATCACATTTTGATAATAATCCTCACTTGTACAGTTTTTGAAATAAAGGAACTTGATTTCTGGAAATAAGAGAAATTGCAAAGGAAAAAGGAAAAGTGTTTGAAATATAAAGAGTT
>NMUG010011302.1:0-10668 GCA_002855965.1 Monotropa hypopitys
CAAATCAGAGATGCGAGAGAGAGAGAGGAGAGAGATTACCGTTCGATTCGATTAGAGAGCGAGAGGGCGAGAGACGAGAGGCTGTTTTAGTCCCTGTAATGACCCCAGAATTTTAAACCATTTTTTGAAGGATGATATTAGAGCAATTTAAAATAAACTATTAAAAAAAAGAACAACCAATCCCAACACCATCCACATGCATAATGTCAATCACAGGCAGACATAAGGAAATACAGTCTAACTATTACAATCGGGCACCATTAACTTTAAATTACAAGTGCGGAAATGAAAGAGAGTACAATACAATGTGAATGCCTTCGAAGTCTTCTAGCAATCTTGGAAATCCACTCCAAGCTAACTCCAATGGTCCTTTCTCTAAAAATAGAGGGTTAGGCATATGCCTAGTAGAGAAACCTAAACAAGAGATATATTTAGATTTCATGTGTGCGAAACAAAGTATAGAAGTAAACATGTGATACATGTATGGATGACCCGAAAGGTTTTGAAAGAGTTATCAAGTTAAGAGTTGTTTCCATTTCTTTCAAGTTCCAAGACCAAGTATTTTCAAAGATATTTTCCAAAGAACCAAGTATCTCTGTCAAACATGTCACCTTATCAAAATAAGGGTTTTCCAAATTATTTTTCTTCTTTTCTCTTATCAATATAAGGCTCGCCACAATTAATGATTTATAAAGAGTTTGGGCTAGTTCTGCGCTAGTAACTCGTCAACTTACTAACTGTGATATTCCTAGTATTACCCGACTCGTCGGGAGGGTCCAGTCAAACCCCCATTGCACAATGTCGTGAACGTAGAACATTTAGGGATCAAAATCCCGGGGATCATAATCTTATATAAGGTAGCCAACTCAAAGGATCAATATTCGATATCATTTACCACTTGATTTCCAAAAATTGTGTTTTTCTTAATTTCTCAAATTAAGCCCAACGGCCAAAATCAATGTTTTCCTATAGTTTATAAATACCAATTTCACATTTCAAGCATCAATTTCAAAATCCCACATACAAATTCCCCAAATCCCCAATTTCCCGAAATCAAGTCAAATTAGGGTTTTTATAAAATTTGGGAGTTTTCAAATCAAATCGCGGGGATATGAAATTGATACTCTAGGGAGTCCATACAACCCCTACAACAACTCCTAGACATGATTTCTAACTCAAACAAGACCCTAGACCCAACTTACTTGCATCAACTACGCAATTGACGAATTTAAAGAAAGGGAGAAGGGAATATACATACACATATGTCAAATGGTTAGGATACTCTATCTCTTGGAGCCAAAAAACGTTTAACACTTGCCCGAACTATGCATGTCATTAGGAAGGCCTCGTCAAGCTCTCTAAGGTTAATGCTTGAGGTTTTTGCAAGCTCCCAATAGATTTAGCAAGAGATTAGAGAGAAGGGAGAGGATTTGAGAGTGGAAGAGAGTTAGGAGGTAGAGAGAGTTAGAAAATGTGTTTTGGACGAATTAGGGGTCCTTACATGCATATTGGTTGAGTTAAATGAGAGGGAAATAACTAAAATGCCCCCGGAAGGATTCCCAGATTTTCGGACAACGACCCCATATACCATTATCTCAGAAATCCCAGATACCAATATCTGGGTCCTCTGGTGGACATCCCTCACTTGCCTCAGAAACCGATATCTTGAGAGAGGGGGGAACTAAGATACCGCAGTGCAAGATACCGGTATCTTGGAAATCCAAGATATCGCAGTCTGAGATACCGATATCTTGGAAATCCAAGATACCGATATCTAGGCTCTTTGGTCCAGCACCAAGAGTAAGCCTCAAAAGTTCAACGGGGGTGTTTTGGACCTAATTTCTTCGTCCGAACTCCGATTTGAACGATTCAAGTTGCGTTGGATTCGCAATTGAATTTGCTACAACATTCTATGATCAACTTCATCAACAATTAAGAGAAAATTTTGAGATCAAGATCAATCAAAATCTAAGGAATAGAATTTAAGAATTCTAAATTTAATTCATAAAATTCTAGACCGTTAAAGTCCTCCAGACGTGTTTTCGATCGAGAGAGAGGTAAATTTGTTTTTAACTAAATATATTATAATATATGATCTTTAAACCCAAAAATTATAAGTGATAACAAAATTACCCTCGAAATTATTAACAAAATATTGTTTTGGTCCCCCGCGTGTCCCCCACGTGTCCATGCTGTGTCCTACTCCCAAATTAAATAATTAACATAGGTTTTTGTCGTGTCCCTAGTGTGTTCGTGTCCCTAGAGTGTCCGACATTCATACGGGGACCCCGAAGGCGTGTCCGTGCTTCCGAAGTTCAAAGTATGTACATGCATTCTATACACCCATTCTGCATATGCTCTAGTTGGAATACATTTTCCAGAAAGAGAATATGTTCAATTGGTAGTGTGGGTTGCATTTGGCCCAAACAACTGGTCGTTTTTGCAGTTACAGTTGATGACGTTTAAGACCAGAAATTGCAAAAAATCGAATACATTTTGCAGTTTCTTTTCTTAACACAAATTAGCCCACCAAAAAAATGTTTAAGCCCAAAAAAACATTTAACAAATAAGAGTGTTTGGTCTTTTAATTGCAGAAAAATGTTAAAACACAAAATCCAAAGTTGGGGGTCACCTGACAAAATGCGAAAATGGATAAATCCAGCGTTCTTGAAAAATTAACAGTGGCCCAGACGTTAGCCATGAATACCATCAAACTACACTTAGCTGTGTATCCCAGAAAATGTTTAAACCCAGAAAACCTCGTCACAGCCAAGGGTTACGGGTGTGGCTACACGCGCATGCGCACACATACACATTACATATCAAACAAACCAAACAACCCCCATCACAGTCAAGGGAGCTTTGGAAATGTGCGTGTGGAACACCAAGGTTCAAAGAAATCCATCGCAAACAAAAATCAGAAACCCCCCAAAATCACAGCCAACACACAACCAAGGCTCAAATAAAACCTCATCACAGTCAAACCAAAATCGAAACCAAAATCAGAGAAACCCATACACAGAGAGTGAGTGAGAGAGAGAACGTGCACACATGCACAGAAACAACACAGAGTGAGAGAGAGAGTGATAGATAGATAGATAGAGAGAATACACAACCCAGAAATAAAAAACCCCCTCAGAAATCACAGAGAACACACGCACAAACGTAACACAGAGTACACATGCACACAACCAACACAGAACACAGAACACAGCAAACACAGAACACAGAACACAACAAAAAATCGGAAACCCCCTAAAAATCAAAGCAAAAAATCGGAACATCGAGGCTCAGAGAAACCCATCACAGCCAACGGAACCACCACCAAAACACAACCAACCAAAGAGCTCTGAGAGAGAGAGAGAGAGAGAGAGCTCTAGCGTGTGGAATATGAAAATGGCAAGAGAGAGAGAGAGAGCTCACAGCGTAGAGAGACAGAGGAAGCTGTTATGCGTGTGAATATGGAATATATGATGTCTGTGTTGTGGAATGGGGTTATGAAAACCCCCTCAGAGAGAGAACCCCGCACACACTATATTATGGCTAGAATGCAATGCGCGGCTGTAGGCGGTGTGTGTGTGTGTGTGTGAGAGAGAGAGAGAGAGAGGAATGATGATGTGAAACATGCGTGTGTGAGAGAGATGTGAGAAATGGTGCGGTGGGCGACTGTATTAGTTAGGGTTATATGCGGGAGTGGAATATATGTGTGAGAGAGATAGATTAGAGCAGTGTTCTAAAAATCGGCGCCTAGGGACGATTAATCGGCGACTAATCGGTAGGCGGGGACTGGGCGACTAGATTTTGTGCTAGTCGGCGAAACTAATCGGCCTGGGAATTAATCGGAGATTCATCGGCGACTAATCGGCGTCGACCGACTAGTCGGAGTTAGTTTTATTTTTCAAACTGCGATTCCGAAAGCGACGACATTTTTTGTTAGGGTTTTCGAAGACATTTATACCTATCTTCGTCTCTCTCAGTCGCCTCCGCTTCTCTCGACCTTGGTATCTCTCTCCAGTCGCCCGTTGCCGATTGGTCAGTCGCCAATCGTCTCTCAACCTTCGTCTCTCTTGTATCTGTTACAAATGAACTTGAACCTTAGGCTCTTGTATCTTATCCATATGCAGTACGAAGATCTGGGATGATGTTGCTAGTTTTCTGCAACTCTATTCTTTTCTTCAATGCACTTTGGTCACAATAGTTATTACTCTATTTATTATAGTTGCATAATTGTATGAATTTGCCTCGCTTCCATGATTTTTGTGTCGGTAGTCTGTAGAAGAGGATTTGATAAAATTGGTACGGTTGTCGTAATGTGCTGTGATGAAATTCAAGAAGAGATTGATTTGATACATGTTATAGTTGACAGTGCAACAAGGCTTGAATCTCAATGTCAACAAGGCTTAAAGAAGAGAACACATCTTTTTAAAAAACAAAATACAAAAAATACAAAATTCGATTAATCTCTAATCCCCGATTAATCCCCGATTAATCGGCCTAGTCGCTAGTCCCCCTTCAGCCGCCCGACTAGCGCCTAGCGATTTTTAGAACATTGGATTAGAGTTAGATCTCAGCCATTGGATTTGATCCAACGGCTCTATATATACTTATATGTATATGTTATATGTGGGACCCACATATAGGTTGTGTAATGTATAATCAGAAGCGGACTTACGTACGCACCCAATTTTTGGTGAAAACCCCATTTTATCCCCATCCCTCCGAAACCCTGTATCTCTCTTCCCCCTCGAAAACCCTGTCTCTCATTCTCTTCGCAGCTGCCCTCAGGACCGACCCTGAGTATTATTGGGCCCTAGGAAAAATAAAAATATGGGGCCCTAAATATATATTTGTTTTTTGACACTAACATTAGCAGCTAGCCCTGTCCAAGTGGTAAGGTATCAAGTGTCCTTACATTTGAGCAGAGTTCGAAACCTCTAACCGTATATTTTTTGCTAAAAGAACGGTTTTCAATATTAAAACAGAGGTAGGAAGATTCGAACCTAAATCCCCTCTGTGAAAATAACAGGCACGGACCAGCAGAGCTACATTTGACTCGGTGTTAGTTTGTTATGATACATTGCATATAATATAACTGTAATATATATGGGGCCCCTATTTTGGGCCAAAAATTTGGGGCCTAAAGCCGCCGCACCGTGGGCTTTAGGTCAGGGCCGGCCCTGGCTGCCCTCTCTCTTTCCCCAGCAAGCAGTCTGTTCCAGCCCCTGCCGCCCAGTCAGTTACGTAGAGTGAATGTAATGCTTTATGTTGATTTACTTTTTTAATAGGTGATAAACCTTTAAAGTACTTTTGTATTATGTTTACGGTGAAGCGTTACGTCAATGTACTTTTTTGGTTATTTAATGTAAGTTCTTTTATTGTTCTAATGGTGGCACACCCACTTTCAAATCTTGGATCTGCGGCCCGCCCATGTGTATAATAGATTTATTTTAAAAATTTTACCAAAATTACACTTTAGGCCATTTATATTTCACATTTTAGTAATTTAATCTCACTTATTTAAATTTTTTGAATTTTAGTCTTAATTTTACACATTTTATCGTTCTTGAGCCCCAAGTTATTTATTTTTAACAAATTATTCTCAATTCCATAAAATTTTATTTTTAACTTTAAATTTAATTTTTTTAATCCATATATATATTTGTAATATAACTTTATTTTAGAATTTTTTAGTTATCCATAATATTAATAATTTTAATAATTTTTTTACATCCTTTACAAAAATTTCGGGTCTCACATGGGTTTTGTGTGTATTTGGTTCTATAGAAAAGAGGAAGAAGAAGATAGAAATGAAAAAAGATTGGCAAAACCATGATTTTATACTCTCTGTACCTCTACTGCACTTGCGTGCCTTGCTCACACGTCATAGCACTCGCACGCATGGCCAGTGCTAGGCCAAAATCTGCCATAAATCTTCAAAAACGACACCGTTCTACGTAATGGGGCGCTCCTGCGAGCACTCAGCGAGCGGACGCTACTGCCTGAAATTTGCCTTAGCCAAATTTTTGGTATTTCTCATCCAAACCAACATCCAACCTTAGAAACTTTTCATCACCAACACCTACCACAACCTTGTCAAAGACTTCCATGAACAAGATTTGATCAAAACATTCCCATCATCCAAACGATGACGATGATCTTTATAAACCCTAAATGACATCGACTTGTGGCAATTTTCTTCAACCTATGCAAATGTAAAAAATCAACTATCACCAATGCAACGATGGTTCCCACAATTAAATCAATTTGACATCGTCAATTCCTCAATAAAATTTCAAGTTTAAATTTCATGGTAAATAAATTAACGTTTCCATTTAAAAAAAATGAAGAAATTTTCCGGGTCCTCACAGATAAAGTGATCATACTCATTTAAATGTTCATTCATAGAGGTATCTACTCGATGTTGGAAACGAAACTTCTTCTTTCGGTAGAGGCGATTCTTTACGCTCTTTTTGTGCTTGAGCAAGTTCCATAACGCCTTACCCTCCATTTCTTTCATGACTGGTGAATATGTCAGATTCTTTTCAAGGCACGAATAAATCATGAGATTGAATCTGTTCCAGTCTTTTCATTCATATCCGTGCACTTGGTCTGCAAAGTAAAATCTAGAGGGTTTTTGATTTTGTTGAACTTTTCAACTTCAAATCTTGCACTGGACATTGTGGGAGCACGTCTTCCATAGGTGGTCGAGCTGGTTGAGGGCTCTGGCATGTTCTGGTCAGGAATTTCTGTCATCTCAGCTTCTTAAGCTTTACAAAAACATGTTCCAATGCGTGAAAAATGATCAAAAAAGGTCGTTCCAAGCTCCAAAAACGCAGATGGAATTTCAAAATTGGAGATTGGAGTTGGATCCGAAACGCCCAAAAAAGTTGAGAGTCAGGCTCAACCGGGCTGAATCGGGTCTGAAACGACTAATATCGGGTCGAACCAGCCCAAACATAGAACACAAAACTGACTTTTGGGCTGAATCTTCAATTTTGATGAACCGACCAAAATATATGAACCAGTTGATATTTTGGCGAGAAAATGGTCTTACTCAACATCTTAGTCAGCAAACGAGTGATGCTTACTTAGCACTCATTGGTGACGCGAAAGACACGTGGCAAACTGGACCCCTTATGGTGATGTGGCAGATGTCGTGTCAGGTGACATGGCGGGTGCACAACAACTGACGTGGCACTTACTAGACTGAGGCAACATTTACATCGTCTTCGACCTCTAGAAACACGTGAGGCGCGTATATCTGATGCACGGTGATGGAGCTTCATACTCTGCTGTCGAACGGCGCGTGAGGTTTACTGAGAGGTCGGTTCGTGATCGGTGACAGGTTTCTGAGATT
This sequence comes from Monotropa hypopitys, assembly GCA_002855965.1. Classification (NCBI taxonomy): domain Eukaryota; kingdom Viridiplantae; phylum Streptophyta; class Magnoliopsida; order Ericales; family Ericaceae; genus Monotropa; species Monotropa hypopitys. The sequence goes on from NMUG010011302.1 coordinate 7,358, forward strand.
GTCTCACTGAGACGAACAAAGGTCGGCGATCGGAAAAAAATTTCCGAGCACTTTCGAAAAACTAAAAATACGCACAAAGAGCAAAAAATGGCAATTTGGTGTTGTGATATTGTTCCTATGCTCTGATACTAATTGTTGTACCTTCTCGGATTGAAAATCAAATGACACACAAACTCAAAGACACGAAGTTTTTACTTTGTTGCCCATATTTGAGTACTACATCCATGGAGGGATTTGCTATAACAGGAGGAACAAAATAAAGATCCTTTTTCCTCTCAAAGCTCTATCTACTGATTTTCTAATGTTGATTCACATAGTAATGGATACATTGTCTTCAAGGTTTAAGCCATGATTACCCTAGCCATGTAAGGTGGCTGTAGGGTGACTGGAGTAGGGTTGCTGGTGGGCTGGAGAGTGGCTACTAGGGTGACTCCTAAGGACAGCCAATCCACGATTTGGATTTGAGCCACAAAGTCAACAGAGTGTGCGTAACATTGTTTTAGAGCGTAGCTCCTTCATTAGTTAGTCCACTTTTTAGCATTATACACCCCGTGTAGAGGTAGAATAATTAATTCATATTGCCAGGACATAACGAGTTTCTCTTAGTTTTTGAAACTTGTTAGCGTGGATTTTATGGCTCAATCGAATCTAATTGAATTTTATGTTAATGAAGCAGAGATCTAAGCGACAACCGTATTGGTGGTACCATTCCATCCAATTTGCCCATTACCATAAGGATCTTGTATGTTTCCATGTTTATTATCATTTCATCTATGTCTTGATTGTATGATTGTGTACATTGCCTTGCTGAATTTGAGTTTGTTCCTCTAATGATTAGTTTCCTTTCGGGTAACCAATTCAGCGGAAGCATCCCGGATACTTTGTCGGCATTAGGTCAATTGTCTGACTTGTACGTTTTAAACCATTTGTGTCCAGTTGATTTCAATATGGTTATAAGTTTATAATACTTCATACCCATTTCCTAATTATGGTAATTCTTATGTCCACCTCAGGTCATTTAATGATAACCATCTAACCGGAGAAATCCCCGATGCATTTCAACAGCTTACGGGTTTGATAAATTTGTAGGGAATCCCTGACATTTTGAAAACTTTCATCAACGGTTACTTTAATAGTTTTCATTCTGATCGTGTATTGCTTTTCAGGGATTTGTCGGGTAACAATTTAAGTGATCAACTACCTCCTTCTATGAGGAACATGTCGTCACTTACTACACTGTCTGTAATTATCTAGAGAAAGTTTCTTAGTGCTGTGCTTGTATAGCTTCAGGAGTTACATATACTTGTGGGATGCAGGCACTTGCAGAACAATCAACTCGTTGGGACCCTTGACATTTTAGAAGATCTTCCTCTGAGAGATTTGTACTCTTCTGTTCATCATCAAGACTTTTGCTTTAGTTTTGAATTCAAACTTCAATGGGATTGTGATTGGCCTTTTGCAGCTCATAACCTGTTTTTCTTTCTTAAATAGGAACATTGAGAATAACTCGTTCTCTGGCCCTATACCTGATAAATTGCTGAATGTTCCAAATTTTAGGTAAGGGCATGGTATACGGCCTTTGGTTAAATGTACTGAGTGAATTGCTTTCCTGGGGTATGCTAAGTGATGGTTCTTTGTAGTTTGTGTAATGCTTCTGTAGATTCCTTTTTCTTTATTTGACGTTCCTTTTTCTCACCAATACCATAGTTACCATATAAGCTTACCAAAATATATTATTGCTATTGCATGTTTGTTGGAAGGACTTTTTTGGTTGTTGATTAACGGAAAAGCTTAGCCAGACATTAATAATTTATAAACACGAAAATAAACACTTTACAAGCAAAGTGAATAAGTCCGAGGTCGGTACACAAGGAAATGATGGAATTAAAGATAATTGCTTGGTATGGAAGTTTGATTATGCGAGTAGAAACGGTAAGACGCAAGCCTTTTGTTTTTGATTTATAAAACTTAACAAAACTAAAGCATAAGAAGAAAAAGGGGAAAACTAATTAAACTAAGTGGAATGACAATGGGGGTTATAACACCTAACCTAGGTTATGAAAGACTACTCCGATATCCCATGACAACACGAAGGAGGGATCACGACATAGGACTTTTCACGGGATGTTTGACTCTCAAGCACAAGTCAAAGGTCAAGAGATGGCACGAGGATTAGAATTCGGTTCTCTAGGCCGACTTACACTCATCGAGCGATATGCTCAAAGCACGGAGTGTGCATGACACAAACCGTCAAGGAGTTCGACAATCCTTGGTTGGACCCGAGGTGAGAACCACATGCTCCCAACCCCTATTATACCTCAAGACGACAATTCTCTATCATTTGTGTGATTTTTAGGTGAATTCATTCACTTAGGAATTTTGTCGAACACCTAGCGGGACATCGCTACAAGCATGAACCGTGCCATCTTATGTTGACTGCCCATCAAATAGATTAACACCGCTCGATTAAGACCCTAGGTAATGAAGTCCTACACCCTAAACCACACTAATTAAGCTCAAAACATAGAGCATTCAAACACAAGTTGAGGTTTTGGGTGCTAGTCACCCCATGGCCAAACCTTGGAGGCTACCCCTCCATTACACTACATACAAGCACAAAATACATAAAAAAACAAATAATACACAACATGAAAAAAAATGAAATTTATTAAAACATAAGTGCATAAAATAAGTACATAGATAGAGAGAGGAATGAGAGCCTTACGTCATCAATGCTTGGCATTTCCTCCGAAACTCTATGGATGCACTCCTAAAACTAGAGAGAAGGTAGGGAAGAAAGGAGGAGGAAGAGAGGGAGGCTCTCCCCTCAACTAAACCCTAACTAATGAAGAAACATCAGTCTCCCACAATATACCAAATTATATATTGTCCCGGCCCAAATAAATTATAAAAATGCCATTAATGAGTCAAATCTGCAGAAAATTGCTAGGAGGGACTGGTCCCCGTAGGTACAAGGGACCAGTACCTTTATATTTTTTGGTCGATTGGAAAGGAGGGACCGGTCCCCGTAGGTACGGGAGACCGGTACCCGCTGCTGTTTTTGCTATCTTCTTCATCTTCCGCCAATATGGATCCTCTTTACCGGAAGTTGGAGCTTCTGGCCCTCGTCTTCTTCTTCTCCTCTACTGGAAGAACAACATTGTTAGAATATTCCTAGCATAGTATTTCATTAGTATGTTTGTTTTATCTTTAAATGTCTTTTGTGTATTCTTTCCTATTACTAGGGACCCGGTTGTAATTATTTCTTTGATCATTTATATAAAAGAGCAGTGTGAGCCTTACTCACATAT
>NMUG010011303.1:0-10669 GCA_002855965.1 Monotropa hypopitys
TTGGCGACCGGTACACCGAATGTCGTCGACCGGTCGCGAGATTTCATAGAGCTTGAAATTGAGTCTCGACCGGTACACCAGATTTTGTCGACCGGTCGTGGCATTTCAAAGAGTTGTGAAAAGTTTGATTTTCTTCTTGTCGACCGGTACACCATATGTCGTCGACCGGTCGCCGCCTGTATTTTTGCTGCGCGAACTTATATTTTGAAGGGCAGTTTGGGGTTTTCACCTAGGGGTTATATATACCCATTTCACTCCGAAAATACATCATTTTTCCAGATTTCACTCCCTCTCTACCTCTCTCAAGCTCTATCTCTAACTCCATCTCACTTCTCTCCTCAAATCCCCCATTTCCGGCGAGTATCGGAGCTCGGCTCCTTGGTTAACATCAACGAGCGCGTCGAGGGCTACACATTGACGGTATTAGTTCGCGTATACTCGGTAAGTTTTGTTATCTCTCAAAACCCTAGGTTTTATATAAGGTGCTCGTCTAAAGATTTTGTCTTCTCTAATGTTGTAGATCACCTCGAGAGCTTCGCATTGGCGGGCTCGGTCCACTCCGGCGACAATGGAGTTTTCCGGTGACTTCTCCGGTGAACTTTTTCGGCGACCTCTCCGGTGGGTAAACTCTTAGCTCCTATCTTGTGTGCGTGCGTGGGTGTCTATAGTATTCACATTCGTTGTTGATTCACATCAATTTCATAATTCATGTCGTATATCGTACTTGATTTCATATGCCGTAGAGTGTGATTCAATGGTAATTGAGGTGACTTAGATTGGGTTAAATTGTAGTCTTAGGATCGATTGTGATTCACTTGGGTGCCGAGTAGTAATCGGTGAATCGTGTAGGGGCCTTTGGAGTCGATGGACGCTAGGTGTTCGATAAATTGCTTGTGTGAGCTTTGGAGTCATTTTGGGAAGATTTGAGTTGACTGGGTTGTAGTACAATCCTTGTGGTTGCCCGGTTGGTCATTAGGATCCACTTTGGATTTGTATTGATCCTTGAATCATCCTTGGTATTGGTTGTTAATAAGTGGGTGAATGTGAACATTGTGATATTGGGTGTCATTGGGTTTCCCCTTGAACATTGTTGTGCCGAGTCCTTGACTTGATGGTAGGTTGCCCTTGGTTGTGGAACCTTGTTGATTGATGAAAACCTAAAAATGAACGCAATGAACTTAATGACCGACAAATACGGAGATGGATCCTACGAGGACCACTCCTTGGCAATCTTGAATCATTCACCTAAATCCAACCTAATAGAACACCAATAATTATGTGAGCAAATGAGGGTGATGTGGATCGATGTCGTAGGGAGGGTACCATTCAAGGGATTGGTAGGAGTGCATGTCCCAACCCTTGAGATTGTTATTTGGATGTGAACGTTGTCCCATGACCCTTGCCCTTGTGTTGTGGAGGGGTAAGGACAAGTTCAGTTATGTCCCAAGACCCAGCCCTTGTGTGTGGTGGTAGGACTTATGTGATAAATGGTACCCATCCGGGTTTAGGATGTGTTTTCCCTACCCGCGTTACGACCCCGGGTTAAGGATGTGTTTGCCCTTCTCGGTTGATATTTCGTGTGTGATGCCCGTCGTGACCCCTTGAGCCACCAAGTGGGAATAGTCGTGTTGAGGGCTCGATGATAGTCTTGTGCCACCTCTTTGTGTTGCCAAGGGGGCTATTGGCCGAGACGACTGTGGTGTCCTGTGACCTAGCCCTTGTGTGTGGTAGGTAGGACCTAGTGCGACCTCCTAGTACGTGACTCACACTTGATGTGGGAAAAGTCGGAATGGATGGCTTGAGCTCCCTTGTTCTTCAAGTGGAGACAGTTGTTGATAATAAATGAATAATGAAAAATCTATCTCTTTAACTCAAATATGTCTCCAAGATGATCAACACCTGAATCTATAACAATCATGGAATGGTGGGTGGTGTTGGTGGCGAGGTAGTGGTTGTGCTGGGGTTACCTTTGGTGTTTGTTGGTTGTCTTACTTGTCGTTCTTTGGGTCGATTACGTTTGGGTTGCACTTGCCTATCACGAGTGCGAGTGTTGGTTCACCTTGAGGTCTTACGAGCGTTGTTGTACTTCAGTGCCTTGGGTTCTCTTCTTTCTCTACCCGTGTAAGGACACTTAGGCACACATTCACGTGTGTGCACTTGGTAGTAGTTAATAGTTTTCCTGCTGAGCCGTGGAATGATCAGACTCTCTTTCTTCTTTTTTTTAGCCTATTTGCAGGGTGCTGTTCGTTAGTAGATCTTGGAGTCCGGCCAGCTGTTGGGTCCCTCTGGAGCTTGCAGCTTTGGTTCTCTCCGAGACCTCCTGGGTACTTGTTGTACAGCTTTTCAGTTCAGTTGTTTTAGTAGGTAGCTGTTGTACTCCCCCTTCTCTCTTTCCTTCAGTTGATAAATTGTAATAAACTCAGTAGATGTACATTCTCTCTTCTTTCTGTATCATTTGTAATGTAAGGAATATTGTACTGACTATGATGGATAACAATGACTAACACCCTCCTTTTTATATATGTCTTTCAAAAAAAATTTATGTTGGAAAAGTTTTATTAAAATCGAGGGGTGTTACAGATGTCATCATTAATTGTGGATTGAGATTGAATGAATTGGGTAAGGGTATCCTCCATGCTCCTTTTATTTAGAGGTTGATAAGATTGTGGAGCCATGGGAGGTCCGGTTTGTTGGTAAGGAAATGGTTGCTGGGTTTGGTGAAGATTAAGAGCATACTGTGGTGGTATATGGCCTTGACTTTGGAATCCGGATGGAGGAGGTTGGTTGAATTGGGATTGGTTAGGATATTGTTGGGTCCCATGATTTGGTACTTGATGATCTTTATTCCCCCAACTCAAACGAGGATGATTTCTCCAATTAGGATTGTAATCACCTGACAAAGAGACGTTTCGAGAAATTTTTTTGATGGAATTCACATCGGCTTGGTCGGTGGTTGAGAGGAGGTCCTTGACAATGGGTAAAGTTGGGAACCTCTCGGTAGCATGACCGGTTATATCACAAATGGCACATGATTCCACATTAGACACATAATCTACGGGATTGATCTTATTGACCTCAAGGATCTCAAATTTTTCGAGTAAGTTGCGCAACCCTCAACGACAAGTCGTCTTGGTCACAGAGATGATGTTTCATGGCCACACCTTGGCCTTGGCTCGAGGAAGGATAAGTCCTATCATTAGGATCGGAGTAATCCCAAGATTGGTTGTTCTCCGCCAAGAAATCAAAGTAGTCTAAGGCTTTGGTGGTCCCCTTATCCAAGAATGTTCCGTTACACATCATGTCAATAAATTGGCGATTTCGTTGCGAAATGCCCTCATAAAAGTAACCCACCTTTTGGGCATCATCAAACCCATGATGTGGCAAGGCATTCGACAAGTCTTTATAATGTTCCCAACAAGCTCCAAAAGACTCACCATCCTTTTCGGTGAAAGATGTGACCAATTTATTTAATGCCCGAGTATGATAGAGCGGGAAAAACTTTTTGTAAAACTCTCCTGGCATATCCTCCCAAGTGGCAATGGATTGTGCCTTGAGCGAGTTAAGCCAACTTTTGGCTTGGTCCTTGAGAGAGAATGGAAAGAGCTTCATCCTTGCAGATGGGAGTTGGTTTCGATTATTGCAAATTGTGCCCACAACCTCCTCAAAATCTCGCATATGGAGATAAGGATTTTCAGTTTGCATCCCATGGAAATGGACTAACATTTGGAGATGTGGGGCTTTAACGGTAAAGATGGTATTGGCATTGCCCGTTGGGTTAACTATGCAAGAGCGTGGAGTCACGCGATTCGGATTAAGACAGTCTCGCATAGTTCTCCCGGGGACAACCAAATTATTGTTTCCATTCAGATTATTGTTTGCATCGTCTGCCATTGGTTCAAGATGGGGAGTGGGATTTCGCACGAGTCTATGGTTTTGGTCACGAATATAGCTGTACATAGACCAATGGCCCCCTCTCGCAAATTATTTGGTAAAGATTGTTTTTTATTCCAAAAGAAATTTCAAACACAATTAGACGTCGCCTCCCCGGCAACGGCGACAAAAATGCTTATGCCCTCAAGAATATTCAATTGTGAGGTAGCCCGAAGCGTAGGGCTAAGATGCGCGTAGCACAATACTCAGAGAGTCCGAGGTCGATTCCACAAGGAGGTATCGGTCCACTATGAATGAAAGTACTTCTTTTGGGGATTTTTAGATTTATGGCAGTAGGTGGCCAACCAAAGTGAGATTTGAATTGATGTTTGAATTTGTTTTTAGAGATTTTTAATTGAAATATAATTTAACTAAAAAGAGGGAACGGCTATGGGGTATTCACCCGAGATACTAATGGTCTACACATCCTTGACATCGCCAAACTAAGGCCAAGACGTGGCCGTCATTCGAAACATTATTCAATGGAAAACATCTTGTGGAATTCTATATAAAACACCTAAGATAAAATTCCATGTAGCCATGTATCCAACAAGAACTAGGACATCACACCAAGAACCTAGCGTGCCAAAAAGCTTGACAACGCCCGGTCAAGGTGATAACACTAGTCATAAGGACCAAAGATAAAAGGTTCATCAAAAACATACCATACAAATACCACAAGGTCAAGTAATGTGCAAAACCACTAGAACCAGGGGGAGAATGGCCCCATGGCCACCCCAATTAGACTACTCACACATTACATTAGCCATGCAAACACTAGGAAAATAACTCTACATGAAACTTAAGCAAATGAGAAAATGAAAAAGAGAATAATGTAGAGCAAGGTCTTACTTACAACTTTACCAAAGAAGATTTCTACAGAAAATGTGTAGAAGCTAGAGAAAAATTCAAGAAATCATTCAACTTCTAGGTAGGAAACTAGAGAGAGAGAAAATGAGCTCTTAACTTCAATACTAGGGTTTACAATGGCTTATAAAATGAGTTATATCGAACTCTAAAGTCGTAACTTAGACTATATAGTCCCATAACGTGAACACAAGAATGGACAAATTTGCCCTTAAAAATATTTAAAAACATTTCTGATTTTCAAGTGGCGACCAGTCGAGAGTGTATAAGTAGCCCTTCTGTAAAATGGCGACCGGTCAGCAACGTTCCAAGAGACCGGTCGCAAGCATGTTTCAACCTCATTATGATTCCTCGACCGATTGACCGCATCATTGGAGATCGATCGGCAAGAGCAATGTCTGGATTCCCATATGATCTTTTGGAAGAAGGGAATTTGGCTTCTGGGAGAAGACACTCGACCGGTCGGCAATGGCTGCCTCGACCGGTCGACACTGATGATTTCCTGCCTTTGCAGACTGCAACTTTGACATCCACAGCACTTTCTGCATTTCACATCCAGCATCCACAATACCTCAAAATCAGCCATTTAGCTCCAGAATCACTACAATCAAAGATGAACTACCAAAACACGAACTCATGTGTATAGAAGCATAATTAATGGTAAAACAAAGTCCAAATTAACGAAAAATTAGCATGATATAAAAAGTTCCATTTTTACTACGGTCCCCTCTCGGGTTTTAACCGCACTGGATTTATCCATTTTTTCTATATCCCCCTCTCGGGTTTTGACTACACTGGATATGAAATCCCATTTATTTTTACATGGTCCCCTCTCGGGTTTTAACCTGCTGGGTTTTCCATTTTGCCATAGTTTTCCTTCTTAGGTTTTAACTATGCCGGATTTATTTTTTAGACATGATTTAGATTTTAACTTCGACACGGCAGAAACTTCTTTACCAAGTTCCGATGATTTAGATTGAAAATGAGCACTTTCGTTATCTGGAGAGGCTAGAGAGTTCAAAAAGAAAGAGGGAGAGATCTTTTATAGAATCCCCCTTTTTGTTTGTGTAAGGGGAGTAACGATTTGCTTTGATCATCGTATAAGCATGATGATGATAATTTCTTTTTTGTATCACTCTTGTCAGATAAGAAGAGAAAGAGAATTTTTGTTGAAGTCTCGAAAGAAGGAGTGGAAGTATGATTTCACTTAAATTTCACTGGAGCTTTGGTAAGAAGATGATGTCTTTATTGAAATTAGAATCGTAATCATTATATTTCAGAAAAGCTGCTACTAATCAGACATAGTAGAGCTTGAGCATATTAGTGTTGAGAGGTAGCGATAATTCTAGTCGATCTATTTCTGCTAGATGATAGCCCCGCCCGATAGCACTTTTGCCACGAGGAATGACCCTTGATAGTTGAGGAAGAACTTCCCTTTTGCTTCTTCTTGAACGGATAGAATTCGCTTCAAGACCAGATCGCCTTACTGAAAGACTCTTGGTCGTACCTGTTTGTTGAAGCTTTTGGAAATTATCCATTGATAACACTAAGAATGGAAGACTACTGCTAGTCTTTTCTCATCTAGGAGGTCCAACTAATCGCGTCGGGCCCTGATCCATTCAGTATATTCCGTTGCAGTCTCCATTATGATCTGGAGCGACGGAATTTGTATTTTAGGGGTGAGGACGGCTTCGTAGCCATACACTAGGGAATATGGAGTTGTCCCAGTAGGTCGCCGGTAGATGAGCTTTCTGAAAGGTATTGGTCATCTGATGTAGGAGATTGTTCTTCGTCTTCCTCTATTTAGAAACCAATGAACCCTTTAGAGATGAAGCTGTCTCTGATATGAGGTAGTCGTTTTCCCCTACCCTTGCCCTTTTTATGAGTTATTTCATCTTTCTGTTCCCGATGTGACAGGCGGTAACCCAGTCTGCATGTATTGCGCTGGGATGGCACAGTTCGCGGCTCGGTTTCACCTGCTGGTTTGGCGCCTAGCCCTTTGCCGTATTGAAATCCATTCTTATAGAAATATTTGATGATGACTTCTGTGTTGTTGGATAATCTATGGGTAATTTGCATCCCATAAATTACTGAAGTGCGTTTGAATGCCTGAAAGCTGGATGGCTCGTTTGTTTCAATCATCGGGATGGCCAGAGATTTGTAGATAGTGAAATATGGCTCCGCAAACACTGTAATAAGCTGGCCATCGATGATGAACTTGATTTTTTGATGTAGGCTGGAGGGGATGCCCGCATTCATATGGATCCATGGTCGACCCAATAGAAGTTGTGAGCTGATGGGATCTCCAAGACCTGAAATTTGATGGAGAAAGTGACGGGACCAATTTCTACAGGAAGCTCGATTTCTTCTATAGTTTCTTGACGCGAGCCATCGAAGTCTCTTACCGTTATGGTGCTGTTTTTGAGAGTTCCGATGTTGACTCCCAATCTCTACAAGGTTGCCTAGGGGAAGACATTCAGTGCTGAACTGTTGTCTTTAAGTACCTGGGCTACGATCATACCCATAGTTTTGATGGCGATGTGAAGGGCTTTAGTGTTCCCTATTCCCTCTATCGGGATCTCATCGTTTGCAAAAGAGATAATCCCCAGACTCATTATCGAGCCGACTAAGTCTTATAAGACGTTTGGGGAAATATCTTTGGGAACTTGGGCCTGCTTCAGCACTGTTAGAAGTGCTTCCCTGTGGGGCTTAGAAGTGATGAGCAAGGCCAGCATGTTGATGTGTCCAGGAGTTCTCCTTAGCTATTCGACGATGTCGAGCTCGATTTTATTTAGGGTTTTGAAGAACTCTTGTATCTCTTCTTAGGTTATTTCTTCAACCTTATTTTCTTTCTGCTTTCTATCGGGCTCGACCGGGGAATAGATCCTTCCCGACTGAGTGATTCCTCTGATTTGGTTGACTTGTTTCTTGCAAGAGTCCTCCTTTGGATTTATTTTGGAATAATCAAAGGGGACCTGATAAGGGTTGTAGTTCGGCACTTTGGACGGTCGTGGCAGGGTAAGGGTTGTCATCTCGGGGTTTCCAGGTTCCCCGAAACTGACCGTTTACACTTCTCCCATTGTTATATGTTGCCATGTCTTGAGACAACAAATATATAGTACCGACGGAGATACTGAATGTACAGTTTGAGCTGTGTTGGTACCTGTACATCAACACGAAACTCGAATCAATATACAAGGAGAAAGTCTTTGGGAATTTTGGAGACGTACGAACTTCCTTTTAAATTTATAATTCAAGACATGCCTCGGACATGGAGTCTGGAGGATGGTCTCGGATTGTAAATATTTTGGGAGATTTTTGTAATGAGAAGTCTGTAGTCTAATTTTGACCAAAATCCCTAAAGACGCTGATGTTTTTTTTTGATATCTAGTAGAGATGTATGTAAGTAAAAAGTCTTTGGGATAATTGGAGACATACGGATTTCCTTCTAAATTTATATTTCGAGATGTACCTCGGACATAGAGTCTAGAGGATGGTCTCGGATTGTAAATTTTTGGGAGATTTTTGAAAATGACAAGTCCGTAGTCTAATCTCGACCAATATCCCTAAAGACGCTAATGATTTGTGATATTTAGCAGGCATGTATATAAGAATTTCCCTCGGAATGAAATGCTTCCCTAAAAAATTGTAAATAGGGTTTTGGCTTTTGACTCTTTTATGGGCTCTTTATATGCAGTATATAGCTATGTTGGCTGAGAGATTTAATGGCTCCCAAATATTCAAACCTCCGGTCCCGTGAGGGTACCATTGTAGAGTCAGTAATTTGGTTAGAGTACCCTATTTCGGCCATAGACTTTTTAGGGTCACGCAGTTTACTATTGGGCCCCCGGTGGGTTGATAAGGGACAACATCCATTTTGAGCAGTCATGATTTCCACTCAAAACAGGAGATGATGCAAATAATGCATGCAAAACCGTATATATGCAATGTAAGTAAGTTTTATTTGAAAATGAGAGAAATCCTTTTTGCAGTATATATTGAAAGTAGGATGTAAGTAGTAAATTATTTCAGCGCAGGAATTTTTATCAATGTAGAACCTTTTTATTTAGCAACGTACTGATTCTGATATGCTGGCAGTGTATTCTAATACGCATTTTGTGATTGATAGTAGGTTTGTTGTTGTTGTGGGTAACTTGGGTACCCAGGCTGAAAAGAATTTTGATTATTCGGCCTTGAAACTGACATGAGAACTGATATCTCTGGCTCTTTGGCCTTCTTGTTGAGGGGTTTCTTGGCGTACGACACTGAAGAGTCCTCAACTTTAATGTATGGGTCGAGGATTTTACCGGTCTTGATGCTGTCTTCGATCATCTCTCCTTGCAGGATGATCTCGTTGAATGATCTCCCGATGGAGGTGCAAAATTTTTCATAGTACATTCCCTTGCATGTCTGTACGAACAAGTGAACGTATTCGGCATCAGCAAGAGGAGGATCGACTCGAGATGCCTGGTTTTTCCACCTGAGGGCATATCGTCAGAAAGTTTCCTCCGATTCTTGTTTCATGCAGATAAGGAAGAGACGATCGACGGCAATCTCTATATTATGCCGGTATTGGCGTACAAACTCCTGAGAGAGGTCTGTCCAGGAGCGAAAACATTTGAGATCCAGGTGGCCGAACCATTGTGCGGATTCCCCGGTTAGACTGTGTTCGAATAGGTGCATCATCAACCTTTCAGGGTTGGGATAACCACACAGCGCTCCGGCATAGAGACGCAGATGTGTTATGGGTTCTCCGGTACCGTTACATTTGGAGAAATCTGGGATCTTGAATTTTGATGGCAAGATCATGTCCGGATAAAAACACATGTCTTCGAAGCTGGTCGAAGTATAGGCATTGGGTCCCCGGAGAGACTTGAAGGCATCCTCCAGTTGTTGGACCTTAAGGAGCAGTGGTGCGTATTACCGTTTTGTTGGGATCTCATCTAGGTGACTCTCGAGATCGTCTTGGATATACGGGAGAGCAGGAGGAACTGGAATGTTCTGTGGTTGGACTGGCAGAGTAACAACTGTAGGGAGTTGTAGAGGGTTCCCTATAGATAGGACCGGGTTTAGTAGAGCGGGTTGTGGTGCTGCTTGACTGTATGCTGTCCCAGTATTAGGTGGAAATGGTTGTGAAGATGAGGGGTCGATGATAGGTACGGTAACGTACCTATTTTCATTCTTTAACTTCATATTCTTGTTTATCCCGAAACATATTTCTAATAAAAATTGTCGTAGTTTTGTTGCACCGAGTATTTTCAGGGAATAATGGAATTACAGCTTAACTTGGAGCAATTAGACACTTTGGCATGCAAAGATGAACAGTAGTGATGTTGTGCATGAAGACCAAAGGCATTGAGGAAGGAGGCAAAGCTCAAAAATCAAAGAAATCAAGTTTCTGTTCCCATCGTCCGGACGAGGCATCACTGTCGTCCAGATGAAGCAGCCAGGGAGACTCAAAAATGTTCAGAATCCATGGTCCGGATGAAGGGGCACTGATAGTCCGGACGAGCCATCCAGAGTCTAAAACTGAAGCCTAAACGTGACCGTCGTCCGGACGACGCGTAGGTCTCGTCTGGACGAAACCCGCTCCACTTTGTTTTTAAATTTGAATTTTGAATGTAATTAAGGAGAAGATATATAAGGATTATGGGGTAGAGAGAGAAGGACGTTTTTTACTCTATTCCAGAGGGAGAGAAGCCATCCAATCTCCAAGGATTCACAAAGGAATTGCCATGGATTCAATGAAGATTTCAAGCTCATCAATGGATTTCTTCTCCTCAATGATGAACTAATCCTCTTTTTCCTAGGGAAGTTGTAGTTCTATTTCATTATGTACTTATAAATGTTTATTATAGAAAACTTGGTTTGG
>NMUG010011304.1:0-10667 GCA_002855965.1 Monotropa hypopitys
TTGTCACAAGATTTTTTTAAAGATTTTTTTTTGCATTTTTTAAGAAAATTTAAATACTGACCCGTATTTGACCGGTATTTTGAATACCGCTGGAAAATCACCGAAACAGCCGGTACGGACCGGTACAGACCGGTATTGAGACCGGAACGGTACGGGGGAGTTCGTTGTACCGGTTTATGGCCGAAACGGTACGTACCGGCCGGTACGGAACGGTATTCAAAACCTTGATTGTTAGAGGTTCGGGATTTAGTTTGGCAGCATATGGAAATTCATGTTTTTTCAAGATTTCATTTGACTTCCATTTTTTGTGTAGCACATTGAATCTTTTATTATTTCTCCTGCTAGTTAAATTCACTTTTGGATTTATGGAGTTCGGGAAATGTCTTCCGTCAACTGCATATTCTGTTTAAAACTGTAGACGTTTTTGTACATGTTTGTGTTTCTTTCGTTAGAGATTATTGTGACTCTGTGCAAGTGGTAGTCGAAGTCCAGGTCCAGCATTGTGATTTCCTGTTATCTAAGTGAAGAGAATATGATTCTTGTAGTAAGAATGTTAGAATTGACGGTATTGGTGGATGCATCAAGATTTTGGACACTTGTTTATTTGGAATAGAGAATTTGGAAGAAATCATGTAAATGATAACCTGGTGTAAAATGCTTTGGATAAGATGTTTGATGCTAATGATGAGAAAGTTCTTTAATGCGTTGCAACAAAGTAAAAGTCACTCTCACTTGTCCGAATTTCTTCTTCTGGAATGTCATGTCCTGATATTCGATGTATGAACGCATGTATATATTGGAAAGTTCCATATCTACATCTATGCACACATGACAAAAGTCCTATGAAGAATCGATTCGGATACGAGAAACAGATATGATGCGATACAGATACTACGATAAGGCAAAACGTAAAAAATAGGATGCGAATACGTTGGGTATCTGTTTTGTAAACATTAATCATTTTTTACAATTGTTAGTCTGGTACTAGGCATAGACATAGAGCCAAAAGAAATAAACGAGTAGTTGAAATGCTTAACATATAATGGTCAATAGAAAAAAGATTACACATCAGAAACAAGTCTAATGTTAATAACAAACAAAAAAATCAGTCTAGTGGTTATACTGCCAACAATCGATAAAGGCCCCGGTAGAGAGTGAAGCGAAACAATCAAACGTGTAAGCGTACAGTTTAATAAAAAATTTATGTTGAATTTGTTAGAGTTCGTCCCACATTGGTTAATTAATACCTCTAAAACTAGTATATGATTCTGGACGGCCTCTCCACTCATTGCCAATTGGTTTTGAGTTGGATATTTTAGCATGGTTTCAAAGCTAGGATTTCAGAGGCTTTTGAACAACTATCTTGGTTAATTAACCCGTTGTTTGTGTCTTAAGTGCCCATTGTTTTGTTATGATTCGTGTATTACGAATCTGTTATCTATCTCTCCATGTGTGGGTGAGTGTTAGAGTTTGTCCCACATTGGTTAATTAATACATCCAAAACTAGTATATGAGCCTGGACGTTCTCTCCACTCATTGCCAATTGATTTTGAGTTGGATGCTTTAATAGAATTCTACTTCTACACAATTAATATTTAAAATTACAAGACCCCCAAACCGTAATGTTTAACATTTTGAGCATCCTATGAATTGCAAACTATGAGATAGACATCGAAACACGTGAGAGAGAGAGAGAGAGAAAGAGAGAGAGAGAGAGACGGAGAGAGAGAACATCGCCTCTTGATCACAGGGCATGTATATTATATTAACACATTGCCCCTATAATTTTTACTTAATTTTTAAAAATATTTATTTTTATTTTGTGCCATATATCAAAAGTATTATGCCATATCCTACGAGTACCCCTCACGTATCCAAAATCAAAACATTTTATTTAAGTACTGAATACTTATTTGCCGTATCGGATGCGTATCTGGCGCATATCGGTGATTGTGTCATTTTTGTATCAAAATATATTTGTAAAATCTTGGAGTCAACCACTCCTCCATTGAATCATGGTCAAGACCGAGTATCGTCCTGCGGGGACTGAATGACTAAGTTACGACAATTTCAATTAATTCCTAAATCAATTCAGAAGAAAAGATTTGAGTCTGGTTTTCAAAAAGCTATGATTAAATTAAGCAAGAAAATTGAATTGCTAAAGAACTAAGGTAGAGAAGTTCTAGGGTTTCGAATTCGCTACCACCGCATAACAAAACTCTATATAGACCCGGTTTGTAATTCAAATTGATTATGATCATGCTATGGCTGCTATCCTGACCAGTAATCGCCAAGGAATTACAATTTTTCGATCAACATAGACTATCTTAAACTACCACGAATTGTCTTACTAGCACGATCCGTGCCAATGCAGGAATCATCTAATAACACGACTCGTTGTACTCAGTATATCTCAATTACCCATATCGCAAAACAATAATAACCATTGTATGACCATATTTAATATCACGAATCTAAATATTAAGATAGATTGCAAACACTAAAAACCTTCAATTAGATTGAAAGGATCCTTGTCACACAATCACGATTTGAATGAAAACCTAAAATCAATACGAAAACTATGTTACTCTGACCACGAGGCTCTCTGTTACCCTGTCTTCCAAAAAAACGCAATTCCCGGCATGACCGCTGGGATGAATTTCTTCAAGCACACACCTTTGTGCTTAAGCATAGACCTAGCATTGAAAATAAAGTAGCTGATACCGTTAGTCATTGTGTCATGTTTATGTCCCTCATTAAAAATTACATGGACTCACTTTAGTCCGGTTTTGAGCGTTTAAAAGTGGATTACCTCCACTATCCTAACTTTACCCAAGTTTTCAGACAGTTAACGGAAGATCGTCATCGGGCTATCAATGACTTGTTTGTCTCTGATGGTTACCTCTTTTGTGCCTCCAAGCTCTGCATTCCCCGCACTTCAGTTCGAGAGTACTTCCGTTTGAGTGTTTCTAATATGGAAACCACTGCGGAGGTTGAATGTCAATTTTATTGGCCCATTGTCAAAAAGTATGTTGGTAAAATTGTCGCTCAATGTTTCAGTTGTCAACTGTCTAAACAATGCAAATGAAATGCGGGTCTGTACACTCCACTGCATGTACCTGATCGCCCTTGGCAGGATGTGAGCATGGGCTCTGTCCTCCGTCTTCCATGCACCTTTAGGAAACATGATTTCATATTTGTGGTGGTGGACCGTTTTCTAAGATGACTCATTTCCTTCCTTGCAGTAAAACATTTGAAGCTTCTCTTGTCGCCCACCTCTATTTCGATGTGATTGTCAAGCTTCCTTGTGGCATATGGCAGGCACCAAGCTTCAATTTAGTACTCCCTATCATCTCCAGATGGATGGCCAGATGGAAGTAGTTAATCACAGCATAGGGAACCTTTTGTGTTCTCTGGTCATTGAGATTAACCGGATTTGGGACACCATATTGGCCCCAGCTCAGTGTGTTTACAATAGTTCTGTCAACAGGACCACTGGTTTGAGTCCTTTTGAGGTTGTGCATGGGTATAAACCTTGAAAAACTCATTGACCTTCTTCCAATAAGCGCTCACAAGCGAGTCTCCGAGTCACCCGAGATGTTTGCGTGCCGTATTCATGACCTGCATGACACCATTAGTCACCAAATCCAGTCAAATAATGCTTAGTATAAATTGCACGCGGATCTACGTGGGCGACACCAAGAGTTTCAAGTTAGTGACTGTAATACCCCGGATTTTCAAACCAATTTTTTGAAAGATAAGAATACAAGAGAGAAATTAACTACCAACTATCATATTCTCATAAATACATGCTTAATGGAAAACATCCAATATTATGAGTCCACGTTTACAAAACATTTACAAACTGATATCCGGGAACAGAAAGGGAGAAAAGTAAAATTCAATGGTAGAATAAAACAACCTATCGATCTATCATGATAATGTCATGCTCCAATGCTAGCCAAGATCTTGGAACATCGGTCTCCAACTCAAGACTGAGGCCTAGTAGCAAAAAATAAAGGGTTAGGCAAAGTCTAGTAGGAAAATCCAAACGCTAAGATTTATATGGTTGTTGTGGATGAGTGTCAGTGTAGAAAATATGATACATGCATGAGAATCCATTGAGGTTAACTAGACAAGTCATTTTTTATTTGATCTTCCTATTCTGATTTTGATTCGAATGACAATTTTCATTTCAAACTTAAATTTTCATTTTAAATTTCAATGTCCTCCAACTTGTCGAATTCAAGCGAATCCAACAATTTATCCTTAACGAAATTAAGGAAAGTTCACCTTGACGAAATCAAGGGAAGTTCAAATTCATACCTATCATGTTTTCAAGTTTAAGCGAATTATTGAGTTTCGTCTAAGTTACGCAATAGAAGCCCGTCGACTAACTACCTGTATTCCTCGTATTCCCCGACTCGTTGGGAGGGTCTAGTGCAAATCCTCACTGCGCAATGTCGTGAGTGCAAATCCACTCAAGGAACGAACTTTCTGCTATGATAGCCAACCCAAATAATCCACATCGAACAAGCTCAATTAATTAATTTATACATTTCATCATCGTTAATTAGGGCAGAATCCTCCTAATTTTCATATGACTTCCAAGTGACCCATAAAGCTTGATGTTCCAAAAATATGTTCAAGGGTCCGACATTATTTATTTCAAGTCAATTTGATCATCTAAAAGCCTTAGACATAAAATCCCAAATTGTAGGACATGAATCAAAATTAGGGTTTTCAAAAGATTTGGGGCTTCCCAAAATTTATGTTGGAGTGAAATAGAGGCCAATAAGGAGCAATATACTCACAAACATTTAAGATATACCAAGAAATTTTGTGTCAAACGAACCCATGAACCCTAAGACATGAAAACTCACATTTTTCTTGAAATGTAGAGGAAGGAGGAGAAGAACAAACACATAAATACTTAGGGCTTAGAAATCTCTACCTTGAGAAGATGGAGCAAACACACACCCTAGGTGAGGATTTTTTATGATGGCCTCCGAAAATCACATGGTTGGGTAACCCATGGTGTGTGGACCAAGGTTTGGGAAGGAGATTTTGTCCAAATCTATTTGGTTTGAGAGGGAGAGAAGAGAGAAATTGGGATAGAGATATATACGAGAGAGAAAGAGTCTCCTGGTGTGAGGGAGGTAGAGTGTGTATGTTAGGGTTAAGAATGATGTTAAAAACATTTAAGTTGGGTATATATATCATCTTCCCGTAGCTTCCAAAAACTGCTCGAAATGAACACATATCGATATATGGGGCTTTTACAAGCCATTACCAGACGAACAGAACGTGCGCATATCGATATGCATGAAGAAACACATATCGATATGTGTTTGACGAAAACACATATCGATATGTGGGTTAAACGACACATCGAATGGAAATGTATATCGAAATGGGAATGATCAGAACACATATCGATATGTGAGAAATCATGAGGGAATAGTGGACTCGCATATCGATACGCGCGATGGTGCATATCGATATGCAAACATTCAACAACATATCGATATGGAGGGATTAATGGGTATGGGATACCTCAAGGGACGCATATCGATATATGGAATGAAAGGTGGGCAGACACATTAACACATATCAATATGTGTATGGGATGAGGAGAATCACCTGATGCCCATATTGAAATGTGTCATGCCAAATGGGAATGGCAAGCCCACTCACATGTCGAACGGATTGCCCCCAGTGCCTACGTTCTAGACCTTCCATCCGACTATGGAATTAGCTCCACTTTTAATATCGAAGATTTGGTTGCTTACCACCATCCTGTTTACATTCCTCGGGACCCGTTTGTTGAATCCTCCATTTCCCCCCAATAGTCCACACAATCCTACCCCATCCATTTCCTGGAACCATCGACACAAATAGATACTATTGATGCTATTTTAGATGATCATATTGTGTCCATTGAAGAAGGAGGTGTCCAGCGTTTTATTGTTCGTTGGTCCCGCAGGCCAGAGTCCAATTTTACTTGGATCACTAGAGTTACAACATTTGGTGCCTGATTTACTTGAGTACTACATGAATGGTACCGGCCCATACTTTGACGACATCGAATTTCGCTCACCCGGGGGAGTTGGTGCAGACACCAGGTTCGTGCGGGTCTACCGTCGATGGCGTGGGAGGATGGCCCATCCAGTATCTTTATGGCTAAATGATTGTAGGCCCTTGTGATTATGCCAATGTTATTTTGTTTTTTATTTCATTTTTCTTTTATTATCTAGGATTTATTTTTTTGGAGAGGTTTTATCTTTTTTCTCTCTTAGTTATGTTTTTCTTTTAGTTGTTATTTCTTGGGTCTATTTATAGGGCTCTTACCGAATGTGTTTATAGGGCTCTTACCAAATGTTTAGGATCATTGAATGAATAAAGACTTTTCTTATATTTCTTGAATTAGTGTGGATTCTAATTCTGCCCTATGTGCGGATTCCTAGAGGTTCTTTGGTTCTACATCAAGGAGTATCCATGTTTGGTAGCGGAGGACTAATATCTTTTACAACCTAGAATTGAAATAAATTTGCTGAAAACTTTCAATGGTGTTGGATGCTGATTAGTTTGATGCTATTGATGGAAAACAGTCCCTCTGATGCTTTCTTTTGGCAGGGAACAGTTCGTTCCCATAGAGGATTGAGGCGACTCAGTGCAAAGTTAGTTCTTATACTAGTTTCCAGTTTCTTAGACAGGTCAATTAGACCGGTACTGTGGTGGGAAAACCCAAATGGTGAGATCTGTATCTGTAAATATTAGCTTGCTGCCTTGTTATGGTGCCGCATCAGGGAGTTTAAGTGACTGAGACGTCTCCTTTTCTCATATAAGCTTTTCTTGATTAGTATTTTTAATTTGGGATCCATATTGTATCAGTAAACATGATTCACTAAATTGGTGTGGTGATTGCTGTTAGTCTAATAAGTTCTGAAAAGCATTCAACAAACCTAAAACTAGTATCCAAATATGAAACAAGCCTAAGTTTCCAAGTCTCTGTATCTTCCTTCTTACGGTCTTTTACAGTGAACATTGTTTGTGATTGTAGCTACAAATTGATGGTGGTTTTAATCAGAATCTGAACTCAAAGGCCTTGTCAGCTCCAAATCTTAGTGAACTGGATTTCCCTGCACTTTCTGTGCAAGAGAGTCAGAGTGGGTTGCTAAAATGTTCTGGAGATGATATCCAACAAAATGTTCGTTACCGATCTTCCAGCAAGGACATTATGCTTTTATTAAATTCTAACTCTTCCATACCGACCCAAGGTGCTATAGATTTTGCTTCAGCTGTCAGGAAAATGTCATCTCAGAATTCTAATATGTGGAAATACGATCGAACTGGTTCTGCTGATGCTAGTGTTGGCTCAAGTAGAAGTTCACATGTGTTAGCTAGCTCTTACAACGGTGGGCATGGTAGGGGAATCTATGGAGATAAGGTACAAAATCGGAGTACATCCCGGGCAGCACCTGTCTGGCTCGAAACTGGAGAAGCAGTGGGTAATGATTCTATGCCATCAAATTTACTTGCTTCATTTAACTTAGATTGTTGAACAAAAGGGTTCTGCATGTATACAGACTTTTAACATTGTTGAGATTGCAGCAAATATGTACTCCGAAATGCGCGAGGAAGCCCGTGATCATGCGCGCTTACGGAATGCATACTTTGAACAGGTATGTCTTACAAAGTCTGGATTGACCAGAGTTATTAATGTTGGGAGTTGAGATTTTCCACCCCTAGCAAAAAAAAAACACTGCATGCATTATTTTATATATATGCAGTAACCAACACATTCTGTTCTCTAGTAAGTCCTTAGACCTCGTATGATTCTTTGAAAAAAAATTCTGCAACCATGCTTCCCTAAAGATAACACTATATGGTATAGATAGCAGAGAGGATTGTATATTGACTGGTCGCTTTCAAGGGATATGGGAGGTAGAAGCCACAGGTTCAAGAGGTCATTGTTCCTTTGCTTTATTACATGCAACATGACGTGGATGTCTTATATAATATTGCCATTTATGGCATTGGCCACCACATTGTCCTGCTCGTGGATGACTATTAAAGAACAACATTTGATATAGATATGGGATTACATGTGCGGTTTGTTTGTCGCGCCTGTGAACTTTCAATATAATGTATTTCATCCTTGAAGCTTCTGATTTCAGCTGATGTGGTTCAATTTGATACGTCTGCCCAAATCAAAATAGACGCAAAAGCGTAGCTCTTTGGGCATAAGGGACCATCCACAGTTTGGACACAAAATCTATAGCTGAACACTTATATCTAATTACCTTAGTCTTAATCTCTTCGTCCGTGCTGAGATCACAATACCTTACACACGTATTCCCTTAAGTGAAACAGCTTTGATGCACAGAATGCGTGAACTATGAGAGAATCCAATTCAGGTCGCATATTGAAGCGACAGAGTAACGATGAATTGAATGGAACTTTAATGTGAGAGTAGGAGTTGCCATTGGACATGGAAATGGTGCAAAGGCGAGCCGGACAATATTTATTGCAACAAATGAGTGCCTGTGAAGAACAAAGCTGGTTGTCAGATATGCAATAAGACAGAAATGATCAAGTCGTCATGTTTTGGGTTAAGCACAAATTTAGCCTTTGTGTCAACTCTCATGTGTAGCGTTATATGTCTTGTGGAATAAGCTAATACTGATGTGTTAAGTTGTTGATAGACATGAAGGTAAAATTTCTTTGTCATGCTGTCAGGAATTTCTAGTGTGTAACATGTACAAGTGTTGGAGGGGTCGGCAGGTTGTGGCAGCATGAAGGGGATACCCTATGTGAATGAAGGTAGGCTGCGGCAATCTGGTGGCTACTGCCACGATGGATGTACCAAGACACAACCTTCTTACCATCTATTCCAAAAGGGTAGGATGTTGGATCCTAAATCTATGTTGATATATCTCAGGGGAACCCATCAGCTTACTAAAGGGGAAGGAGACACTTAAAATGAGGGAGTAGGTGGGTAAGAGGCAGGGTTTAACAGGTGGTGGACGAGGACGGGGGTTTGTTGGTAGGGGGTCGGGGAGAAGGAAATGAGAGGGGTGGGGAGTGTTTGGTTGTAGGGCATATGTTGTCCGAAATAGGATAATTAGGAATATTGCTGCTGGCTTCAGGGTTTAGGTTGTCCAAATTGCGAAGTGTCCATCCATCAAACTAGACTTCTGCTGTTATTAATTTTGACAAATGTTTTCAATTAGGCCACATAATTTGGAATCAAAAAGTGCAAGGATGAATAGTGAACTTAAAGGTTCCATGACAAATTTAAAAAGATGGATATAGTTTAACTGGTAAGTGTAATTAGCCCGTGTTATTATTTGGTGGAGAGGAGTCTCTTTTGCTTGGAGTTGAAGATTAAAATTTCTTCTGCTTAGGCTTATCTGGATGCGAATGCCGTTTAGGTAGTTTATGTTCTAACTTCATACTGGACTAAAACAAACTTTCATTTGTGTTCTTAAGAACATTTTAATGCCCTTGGTTGGAAGTTGTGATTATTATTTAAAAGGAATAATTTTATAGACTAAATTATCCTTAATACACATGGATATACTCTCTCAAAACACTTTTAAGTATTTCCTACGTCTTCTCCCACCGCGTCGTCATCCCTACCACCTCCACCCACCTCCACCCACCTCCACCCACCACCGCTCACCAACATCAATAGATAAATTTAAACAGGTAAATATTTACTAATAATTTTCATTGTTTGTTTTCAACTGATAAATTATAAAGGTTCGATACCAATTCTTTTACGCATACATTCAGAAACAAATAAATTTATCTTTTAGAACCAAGGAACAAGGATACACGCCATTCAAATTCCTTCACTCACACATTAAAAAAATAGCTAAATTTATCTGTCAAATTTAAGTCTCATGAGCCTCGTAAGCGTAATAACAATTTATTTTAGCTATTAATGATAATAGATAATTTTTTGTCTGTATAAACAACAAATAACAAATCAACAGATAAATTTATCCCCATCGGATTTAAGCCTCAGTAACAAATAAATTTACCTTTATGCGATTTAAGAGATACATTTGTCTCTGTGCTATTTAAGCCTCATGAATAGTTTGCTGTCTTAGTTATTTGAATAAAAAAACGCTATCTGAGATTTTTCAGTTTATATGAAGATTTATCACATAATTATTTCTCTGTTCGAATGAACAATTTATGTGAAGATATTCTTGACTAATATCAAACCTTTACCAAGTACAATTTCCTTGATTACCTCCAGGATAATGACAGGATCTAATAGTTTTGAAAGCATTTACATCTTGTTATCCAATCAATTAGAGCTTGATGGAGAAGCTTTGTATTTCCCCCTCATCAAAATCTGAACACACACAAGTAACATGTCTGAAACAAATTTCAATTCATCGTCCATAGAAATATCAACCGGAGATGATGATGGTAGGCGTGTACCAGAGGGACGATGCTGAAGGGACGGAGGGAGATTGATCTATGAAGCACGGACACGGACACGGATACGGACACGGACGCGGATACGGACACGGGACACGGATTTTTCAAAAAAATGGGGACACGGACACGGCGGGGACACGGCAATTTTTTTAAATAATTATATAAAAAATATATTTGTAATAAGTACCTTAATTTAACTTAGAATC
>NMUG010011305.1:0-10668 GCA_002855965.1 Monotropa hypopitys
TTTCCCCGCAAAGTCTTCTCTTGTGTATCCAAAATGCGTATCGGTTTCTTTTCATATAAAACCTCTGCTTCCAATGCTAACGTAGACCAATCTAAGATATGAGAAGGATCCGGCTTATATTTCCGAAGCACAAAAATATAAAAAACATCATGGATATTAAAAAGAGTATACGGTAATGCCAAACGGTAAGCAACTTCCCCACTTTTCTCGATGATATCGAACGGCCCAATGAAACGCAGCACAAGTTTCCCCTTTTTCCCAAAGCGAGATGTCCCTCGACACGGCGAAACCTTTAAGAAAACATGATCACCCACCTCAAAAGTCAAAAAATGATGACGATTATCCGCATAGCTTTCGTATCGACTCTGAGCTGCTAACAATCTCTGACGAATTTTCTTCACTTTCTCAGTGACTAATTGCACACTCTCTGGTCCCATCACTACAGAATCTCCAATCTCGGTCCAACAAACCGGCGATCGACATGGTCAGACATACAAAGCCTCGAACAGTGCCATACCAATGCTAGATTGGTAACTATTGTTATACGCAAACTCGACTAACGGTAAACAATCCCACCAACTACTAAGGTAGTCCAAAACGCAAGCTCGTAGCATATCCTCTAAGATTTGTATGGTATGCTCCGATTGCCCATCGGTTTGCAGATGAAAAGCGGTGCTGAAATGCAAATCGGTATCGTAAACCTTCTGCTAACTCCTTCAAAAATGAGATGTAAATTGCGGATCACGATCGGACACAATATACAACGGTGCTCCATGGAGACGAATAATCTCATGGATGTACAAACGGCTCAAAGAATCCATAGATTGCGACATATGAATCGGCAAGAAGTGAGCAGATTTGGTCAATCTGTCGACGATAACCCAAATGGCATCTTTCCCATCCTGCGATCTCGGCAAACCCAAAACAAAATCCATGGTAACATGATCCCACTTTCATTCTGGAACTACAACGGCTACAACAAACCTGGTGGATGTTGGTTCTCGGCCTTTACCTATTGACAAGTCAAGCATCTTATCATAAACATAGAAATATCCTTCCTCATCCTCGGCCACCAAAACTGCTGACGAACTGAATGGTACATCTTGTCGACACCCGGATGCACTGCAAAAGGCAAATGATGAAATTCATGAAGAATTTCCTATTGACATGACATCGACACTAGAAGTCTTCCTTTGAAATGAACACTACCATCTTCGAATATGGCCCAACCAAGTGGAGTCTCACCATCCAAACATCTAGAATGAGCCCTCAAAGCCTCCTCGTTAGTAGCTTGCACGTCAATCACACGTCGAGATAAATCAGAATGAACGGTCAAGTCGCACAAAGTAGCACCTCCTGCAATGTCTTTGGCATGCAAAACGAAATCACCCAATCCCGAAACACTCTTCCAATCATGAATAGCCAAATGAGCTAGGTGACAAGACCTATAACTCAAGGCATACACAACAACGTTGGCTTTCCCCGGATGATACTGAAGCTCGAAATCGTAATCCTCAAGGTGTTCTATCCATCGACGTTGCCTCAAATTGAGATCTTTCTATATAAACAAGTACTTGAGACTTTTGTGATCCGAAAATACTTCGAACTTTTCACCGTACAAGTAGTTCCGCCAACTCTTCAAAGCAAAAATGATAGCGGCAAGCTCCAAATCATGCATTGGATAATTTCTTTCGTGCATCTTTAACTACCTGGAACTATACACGACTACTTTTCCACCTTGCATGAGAACACAACCCAATCCTTCCCGAGATGCGTCACAATAAACGGAATAGCCCACTCCTCTCTATGGCACAATCAAAATAGGTGATGAAGTCAAACGGCCCTTCAACTCCTCAAAAGCGGCCTCACAAGCGTCATCCCAAACAAAATGAATATCTTTTTGCATCAAACGAGTCATAGGAGCGGCAATGCAAGAAAAGTCAAGAATAAATCGACGGTAGTAACCGGCAAGACCCAAGAAACTGCGAACCTCGAATATATTAGTCGGCCTTGGCCAAGTGACAATAGCCTCAATCTTCGCTGGATCCACTAAAACTCCCTCTTGGGACACGACATGACCCAAAAAATTGACCTTCGACAACCAAAACTTGTATTTACTTAGCTTGGCATAAAGCTGGTGCTCCCTCAAAAGCTCGAGAACAATACAAAGATGCTCGCCATGCTCCTTAAAAGTAGATGAATAGACCAAGATGTCATCAACGAATACCACAATGAACTGATCTAAGTAGGGATGGAAAATGTGATTCATCAAATCCATGAACATAGCTGGCGCATTGGTTAACCCAAACGGCATAACCACAAACTTGAAGTGACCATAGCAGGTACGAAAAGCGGTCTTAGGAATGTCCTCCTTGCGAATATGAAGCTGATGGTAACCTAACCTCAAGTCGATTTTAGAAAAATAAGTCGACCCTTACAACTGGTCGAAGAGATCATCTATCTTCGGCATAGGACAATGATTCTTAACGGTGATACGGTTTAGCTTCCTATAATCGATGCACAAACAAAGAGTTCTATCTTTCTTTTTAGCAAATAACGCAGGTGCTCCCCAAGGAGAAGAACTCGGATGAATAAAACCTAACTCAAATAACTCCTCTATCTGGGACTTTAACTCCCTCAACTCGGATGGTGCAAATCTATACGGAGGAACGGATATAGGTGCGGATCCCAGATGAAGATCGATAGAGAACTCAACATCTCTAATAGGAGGTAAGCCCGGCAATTCTTCAGGAAAGACATCCGGAAAATCACTAACCACAAATGGCAATTCGATATGACCTGATACGTCATCATCTAGTGCTAAGTTAGCAAGCAAACAATGAATCGATGAAGACTACCTCGGATCAAGGAAAGGTGAAACAATAGACTCTCGACGATCCCCTATGAAATAGAAATATTCCCCATCTGCATCACGAATAAGAACTCGATGACGATAGCAATCAATAGTGGCATGATGAGAAGACAACCAATCTATGCCTAATATAAAATTGAAACCCACCATATCAGGAACAATAAAGTCGAACGTGAATTATCGATTTGTGATAGTCATCTTGCACTGATGGAAAATATAGCTCAATGGTATATGACCTCCAAGCGTTGACTCAACTACAAGAGGAGGATCAAACACCTCCAACTCTAGACCCAAAGCTAACACAAAGGAGAAAGCCAAAAAGGAATGCGACGTGCCCGAATCAATAAGAACAGATGCCCAAGAATGGTAAATAAGAATCATACTGTGCACAATAGAAGTCTCTAGCACAATAGAAGTCTCTAGCACCTCTGTAGCAATTGGCTGCTCTACTGTCGGGAATGTATAGACTCGGTCCTGTGTCATCTGCGTCTGACCCGCTCCACTACACTGACCCGAAGACTGCCCTGGCCCAGATGGGCCTCTCTTGACAAACCTTGACCCCTAACTGGAAGATGTGAGAGCTCTCTAGAACTGTTGGTGCTACTGCTGAGTCTAACGAGGCTGCTGAACTGAGCCTGCCTCACTGCGCTCATTCCCCTGGCAAGACATGCCTTGGAGATGTGACCTGGTTGGCCGCAATTAAAGCAAGACACTTGAGGACAGTCGGCGCGCAGATGCCCTGGGTGGTTGCACTTGTAACACACAATCTCTACACGATAAGAAATACCCCCACAATGCGACGGTGCTGGTGGCCTCTGCCCCTTCTGGAAACAGGATGGCTCACGGAACCTCTTCTTGCTAAAACTACCTGATGAACTGCTCGACCCTGAATACTAATTTCTGGGCTCCCAAACTTTCATCTCTTTGACCGGTTCACTCTTTGACTCAATCAGTCTGGCGCACTCTACCAAGTCTGCATAAATCCGAATACGATGACCCACAATAAGACATTGGATAGTAGGATGTAAGCCTTTCTCAAACTGCTTGAATTTCTTCTCCTCAATGTTTACCCAATCATGGGAAAACCTCGACAATGGCTGGAATTTGGTAGCATACTGATTCACCGATATCGACCCCTGTTCTAACTTCTTGAACTGCTCGCACAACTTATTCTGAAAGGACTCTGGCAAATATTGACTCTCGAAAGAAGACTCGAAGTTGGCCCAAGACATACCAACAATAGGATTAAAAATGACTTGAGGGTTAGCAACCCCAAGTGCCTGCAAAGCATCACACCTGCCATCCACTAGAGTAGACCACCAGTCACTGGCCTCGCCAATGAGTTAGAAGGAAGCAAGAGAAATCCGAATCTTGTGGTCGCCGATCTCCAACATCTCAAAAATCTTCTTCACCTCTGTCATCCAATGATTTGCCTCGATAGGATCCACTTCGCCATTGAACTTTGGAGGGTCCATGTGGCAAAACTCATGAAGAGCATCAGAAAGATGGTTACCGGCCTGATCTCTAACTGCTGCCACACCTCTACTAGCCTCACCACTGCTTTAGCAATCTCACGAATAAATTGCCCAGTATTGGATAGTCCTCCAGGGATAACCCCTTCGGCCTGAACCACGTCGAGAAACTCCCTCTGTTGCCCATTCACTTCCTCACTGCTCGCGTCAGGAACTTCAACTCCATGGCGTCCACGACCCCTATTCCTAACACGACGTCTGGCCATTTTCTACGAGACAAGAAGAATGATAATCATCAACGGATGGAATTGGATAATCACAACAATGAACAAGCAGAGTACTAGAAGCGACGTAGAAGCAATGATAAACCCAACAAGGACTTCGACGCAAGAGTACTCAACCCACAACCTTACTTGGAATTTAACACGAAACGACACCTTTTACACCCCACACACACACACCAAGATTTTTAAAACAACTCATCGAGTCAACAATCAATATTATGCCTCAACTTCATGCCATGCATACACAAGCAATCATATGCAATGAAAATTTTAACCCAAACCCGATGCACCCATGTAGGACTATTTGTCCTCTTCCAATATCTTAAGTTTTGCAACCTTTTGCTCTGATACCAACTGTAACACCCTTGAAATTTTAAACCTTTTTTTTTGAAAGAACATAAACAAGGATATAAGAGCACATGCATAAAAAGTCTAAGAGATGATTGCACTATTCCCACAAACATTCTGTAGATCCAATGTCACACGTCACACATGAGTTTAATTTATAAGATACAAGTCCGGGTGTTATCCTTACAAACATGAATTACAAAAAGAAATGAAGTGTAAGTCCAAGCCTAAGACCAATGCTCCAATGCTCATCCCAAAAATGCTTGAACCCCGTCAAGCTATGCCATCGGCTCTTTCCCTATAAAAGAGAGGGTTAGGCCATGCCTAGTAAAAATCCCAAACAAGAAATTCATGGGAAAGAGATACACAAAAGTAGAAAAAATGCAAGCATAGAAGTAAACAAAATATTGAAGTGCGACCACCAAGTCAAAGGTAAAAGCTTTTCCAAGATTACTCATAATTATGAAAGTGTTCATTGCATGTTTTTCCTTTATTTCCAAAGGGATACTTATTCCAATTCTCAGTAAACGACAATGAGTTTCAAGACTAGTTCCATCGGAGGGGCTCGTCAACTGATCGATGTGACATTTTCCTCATGATTTCCCAATCCGTTGGGAGGGCCCAGTCAGACCCCAATTGTGCAATGTTGTGGGTGCTAACACAAACCACCCAAGGTATATAACCTGTGTCAATAGCCACTCATCATTAACCAATTTCCTCGTATAGAGTCAAGGGCCAATGCC
Organism: Monotropa hypopitys; assembly: GCA_002855965.1. NCBI lineage: Eukaryota > Viridiplantae > Streptophyta > Magnoliopsida > Ericales > Ericaceae > Monotropa > Monotropa hypopitys. The sequence goes on from NMUG010011305.1 coordinate 5,720, forward strand.
ACAATACAGTTTCCACAATCGTTCATTCATGATTCATTCAACAACCAAGGGTCAAATTCTCACAATCAATATAGGTTCCCGCGTGTCAATATGAACAATGCTTATTGAATTTCATGAATTTAGGTTCCAATTGGATTTTCCCCAATTTCCCACACTTAGTCAAAAATCTAGGTTTTCAATTAAATTGGGGCTTTCGATCAAAACTACAAATTTATGAAATTGACTCTTCAAGGAACCTAGAAACATGTCATACAACAACCCCCAACAAGGTTAAGGCACCCAATCAATACTAAACACAACCCTATACAAACCTCGAACCTACTTACACAAAATCGAAGGGATTTTGAGGTGTATAACATAATACATGAATAACAAGGTTAGAATCCCCTACCTCAAGAATATTTGACTTACAACCCACCAAGGATCTTCCACACACGGCCTTGATTGGAGTACACCACCGGATAGAGCTTGAGATGCTCTTCAAGCCTTGTAAAGAGAAAAATCCAAGAAGATGTCTTGAATCCTTGAGAACTTAGAGAGAAGATAGAGGTTTGAGAGGGTTTAGGAGAGAAGAGAGAGGCTGCTACCTTTTTGGATAAAATGGGGTAACCTTAGGCCTAAAATAACCAAAACCTGCAACTTAAAACATTCAGCCCGACGACCACCGTCCGGACGGGAAACCCGTCATCCGGACAAGCACCCAACTTCTTCTGTACGAGACCCATCCTCGTCCGGACCAGACCTCCTGAAACACTTTTCGCCCTTCTCTGCTCAGTCGTCCGGAAGGACCCTCTTCCCCATACGGACGAAGGAGCTACTGAAGGTCCCGAATGTTGCTGAATTGATCCCGAGCCTCGTCGATACAACCATGAACATTTCTTTAACCTTCGACAAATCAAAACAACGTCCCTTGATCATACCACGCCATCTATAACGTTCTAAGCACTTTCTATAATTGAATTAAGCAAACCGACACTAAACGATCTAACATTTTAACAAACGACTAAGACATGATTTTACTCGAGATAATACTAAAAAAATATTTAAAATGAAATAAAATTTATGGAGTGTGACAGGTACAACCCCTTTGTTTTCCTTGTTACAGATGTTTTATTTACTTGTCAAATTGCATATATTGACTGTTGTAGCTGACACTCCTGGATATCTTTTGCTTGTTTGTTTTGCAATCTATATCCAGGTTAGGAAGATTAGTTGGGTTCACTGCAAGCTAAGACGCCATGCCATATGTTGGGAGAGTTAGAAGGTGGTACTCCTTGTGGGGGTTCCTTGTTACTCATCTATTATCTAGTGGTTGTTTTTAGTTTTAATACTCTTATGTGTTTGGCTAGTTGAGAGTTGTAGAGAGAGATTTATGGTATCTTTTTTACTAGATCTTCTGATTGGTCTCATAGTGCTACAGTAGAGTTGTTGGAGTTTACTGTGCGATTTAAAATGTTTAGTATTTCTGCTGCATTTTATTTTATTGATAGTAAGTGAGATGGGTCTTTATATCTCTTATGTTTAGTTTCGAGGATTTGTTTAGTTATATATCCATTGCCAATTTATATATATATTTATTATATTTTGGAATGGGTCATGATAGCTTGGTATCAAAGCTCTAGGTTGTTAGATTCTGGAGTCAAGAGTGCTTGAGGTTTTGGGGTGAGAGTTGGGATGAGTCAGTGGAGTGTATATTCCGGGATTATTATGCGTGTTACTTTGACACCCAGGCAACTACCTTGAAATTCAATTTGAAAAGCGCTTGATCAATGTATTTTCAAATAGGAAGTCTTGGGCAGTTAAATGGAAAAGCACGATATATCGGAATATCGGGTCTAGGTTAGTTAAGTAGTCTGTGATTGGAATACAATAGAAGGGTGTATCTGAAGGTTTGAGAACCATTGAAAGGCATGGCTTGGCATGTGAACCTTAAGGTGTCAGATGTTTATATGTAAATTTTGATTCTACCATTACATGATATGTGTTACATGCTTATGTGTTAATTTTTCATTCTCTTGGTCGATGGTTACATGTAGCGTAGTATATAATAAGCCAGAGTATGATAATTGGTTACACATTTGGAATTTATCATCAACTTACTTAGTAATGTAGTATTCAGTACCTTGAGAATTACAGATGGATGAGATTCAATAGTTCCCTAGATTTAAGTGTTTGGTTGAGTTTTGAGAATTAAAGGGTCAATTTTTATAAGATAAAGATAGATAGCTATGTTAATGAAGGCATATGAGACTAGATTGTTAGAGTTAGCATAGTATGGTATGATAAAGGTGGATTTAAAACGTTAAGAGATGTTAGCGAGATTGAAGGAATTTGAAAACTAGTCTTATCAAGCAGTTGTTAAGTCATTGTGAGAAGGTTATAGTAATTTAGTAAGTATGCAAGAAATGTGGAGGGAACTGAATAAGGTTAAGTTATAAGTATAGAAAAGAGAGAATAGAATAAGTTGTAGGTGAATCGATAAGGTTAGCTTCAAGTGAGATGTGAAAAAAGAACTATGGATTCAAAACAAAAATTTAAGAAAGAAAATAAGAAGTGTGAAGTTTGGGCGAATTGATGAGCAATTGAGGAAAAGTTAAGTACTTTCAAGGGGATCTGAAAAGGGATTCGAGATTATTTGTGCATTAAATCATTAGATTATGGAGTTCGATAATGTTCTAAGTGATATGGAATAGTAATAGATCAGAAAGTCATTTATGTAAAAGATTAGATTGTGTTTTATTTTAGTGTTCGGAATTTGTGGTGTTAGTTATTCCAATTGGGAGTGTTCGCTGGATAGAGTATATAGAGGTTTGGTATGTTCTAGTACTTTTGATGAAGTCAGTGCAAGTAATCAAAAATTCTCAATTGTACGTGGGACTGGTGCAGACATGTTATGGTTATAGGCTATATTTTTGTAGGATGCTGTTGAGGGAATATAGTGCGCTTTTGTGCAAGTGTTATAAAAGAAAGTTTGTCATAAAATCAATTGGGTGTGTTAATTGGAAATATTTGAGATAAATGGTTAAAATAGTTATTCGGTAGAATTGTATGAGTGTGTGGTATATGTGAAAAGAAAGTAAGTGTGAGAAGTAAGCCTAATAGGTAGGTAGAATGTTTATTTATGCCTAAGGAAGCTGTGGGAAAATGTTGGTTAAATTAATTTGTGTTTTGAGGAGAAGATAAGTAGTGTGGTTAAGGCAATGCCATGTGTGGTGTGATAGGAGGATAAAAAAATTAGCATTTCAAGATTATCATGATAGCAGAGTGTAATAGTGATGTATAGTAAAATTTTAATTGGAAGTTATACTATAAGTAGAGATCAGTAACTTGAAATCATTGATCATGATTGTTATAAGAAGTGATTTCTAAAAGTAGTAAAGTCTAATATTATTGAAAGGTGAATGTTCAAAAGAGAGTAAAATTGAATGGATAGGTTATTTAGTATAGACATGGATTTAGAGGAATTGCCTGAGTTGCAAAATTTTATGAAAGTTAGAGATTTTAGGTTGAATGTGGGAGTCTGGTGTGCATTGTAATTGGGTAAGTTTTGTTGTGAATTTTAAGAGTATCATTTATGGTAATTAAGAGTAAAGAAGAGAAGTCAAAGACTATGTATATAGGTTGAATATGTAAGTAGTGTTTGATAGGATGTATCAGGAAACGATGGAATTTTTAAAGGTAATTCTAAGATTGGGAATAAGTGTTCTTGGTGGAAAGTGAGAGAATGATTGTAGAGCAAAAAGGCAATTTCTAGTGGTATGCACTTGATATAAAATTTTGATGTATTAGTGGAGTAAATTATGTGGAAAGTGGAATGTGTAGAAAAATTTTGTATTGTTATTTGTTTCCGGGTTCATAAGAACTATTAGGCTATGTAAAAGTTTTATTTAATTTTTAGTAGGATGTTAGATAAGACTAAATCATGATGGGATTGAAGAAATGAAGAATGAAGATTTGAAGAATTGCAATTGCAACTTGAAGATAGAACTCAAGAAATGACTCACAAAGGTAAAATACAGGTATAATCTTGCATTAAAAATTAACAGACAAATAATTTTTAAAATTAGACATTGAGAGCATTCTATTAAATAAAAAATCATTCATTGCATAATGCATTAATTTTTTATGCTTTTATTGATTTTGGTCCTTGAATTATTTTTGTGTCGCACGTCGCCCAGAAATTGTTCGTCTCACGTTTTGTTTAAAATGGTCGATCCAAATTCGTTACCTAAAGTATATTAAAAATAGTTTTTGGTAATTTAAAATTTTAAAAATATTTTAAATAAATTTCTAATTAAAAATTTCTTTTAATTAAAATCTATCTTCAAAATTTTATTAATCAATTTTTGTGTTCCATTTTTTCTGGAAATCAAATTATGTTACCATCAAATCAAAAAAAATTATGGAAATAAAATCCTTTTCTTTAAATTAATTAATACTAATCATATATATATATATGAAGAAGATTTTCTAATTAGGATTATAGAAAGGTTTTTTAAATTTGAAAATCATTTAAAATAAGAAAGTTTTGTTTAGGTTTTAAAAAGAGATTTTCGAGGCTTGTCTGCCCAAGCCAAAAAATATATTTTAAGAGAAGGAGATATCCTTCCTTCTGTCCCACTATTCCCAAGAGAGAAGTGGTCCCTAACTGTGTCAAAAATTTTCTTAAAGGGAAGAATACTTCCAAAGAGAAAAAAGGTAGTAACCCTTTTTTTTGGCTTCTTCTTTAAAAAACTCATTCGGTGTTCATCATAGGGTGTGGCCCCCGACAGTTTTTTTTCCTTTATATTTTTTCTTCGGACTGTGACAAACCGTGAGAGGAGAGAAAACAGAGGGTGAGATAGAGGGACCTTTCGGATCAGTAGCGGATCCAAGAAAAAAAATTGGGGGTGTCATCATTCAAAATCGGGGGTGTCATTAAAACAAAAAATAATTTTTCCCCGCGTTTT
>NMUG010011306.1:0-10667 GCA_002855965.1 Monotropa hypopitys
AGTAGATTTAGGGTTTCAGTGGGATTCGCCTATTTGCTGTACTTGTAAACTCAATTTGGTTATTGCAAATAAAATAGTAGTATAGGACCAGTGGTTTTTTGGTATAGGGTTCTCTTCTCTATATCTTTTTCCACTTATATCTCTGTGTCTCTTCAGTGGCTCTTTACCTCCTTTTGTGCGATTGGTGCTTTCACTTCAATTCAATAATTAATTGAATATTTTAAATTGCTAAAAAGGAGTAAAATTTTTAGTAACTAACCAATTCACCCCCCTCTAGGTTAGTTCATTCTTCCGCTGCAACTTTCACAAGAGTTTTCGGATTTCGAACAAACCTAGAGTTAGGACCAAGGCACTCACTAGTTGCGTTAAGAAAATCCGCTAAAACTTATGGCTGAACTTATTTTATACTTGTATGTGCATGTTTTAGCTATGTCTAGCAGCAATGGCAGCGGGTATGCTAGCAGTGATTTCTCTAGCAGCATTTCTGGAAACAATCACGAGGTAGTACCACCTCCAGTGGTACAAGAGGAAGAAGAGGAAATCTTCATAGTGAACGAAGACATTGAAGAAAAGGCACACGCTGATTCTATGACAATTACTTCTGATCTCATAGCCCGAGTTGCAGTGGGTTTCGAAGATAACTCAAAGGAGGAAGTTCGGGGAATGATCAATTATCACTTGCGGCTTTTAGAACGTGCTTGCACAGTGGCAAGAGCATCCATTCAGAATTGGGAGTTTGAGTACCTCATGGAGGGAGGGAGGAATCGAGTTATGTACGGCAATAATGATGAAGCCCCACCAGAAGAGGAGGAAGTGGTTGGGGAAGAGGAAGAGCCCATGGAATGGCAAAATCAAGTTTGGGACCTCAATTTGAAGAATGATCCCGAAGAAAATCCCGAGGAGGATCCCAGCGAGAATGAAGAAGATAAGGAATACATTGATATAGACCGCGAGGAGTGGGTTTACCCACCCTACGAATGGCCGAACGACTCGGATAGTGAGTAGCATTTGTAGTACTTTTATTATCTGGTATGTTTAGAATTTCAGTTTCATGACGAACCCTTATTGCTACGATGAATTAATCAAACCCTTTCTCATATCTCCAACTGAAAAATCTTTTCGAAAGCAGTATGGTTAACACTCGCAACAATGGTCAAGGAAACAATCAAAGGAACGACGAGGTGGATGAACTGCGCGACATGGTCAGGATGTTGGCTGGAACTGTTCAAACTCAACAAGAGATGATCAATTAATATTTCAACCATCCAGGACCCATGAACGAACCACCCAACCCTGAAGAGGAGGCACTAGTCGACCCAATCGAACAAGCGGCTAACTTCGCAGCAGTGAAAGAATTTTTGAAACTGAAACCCCCCACTTTCCAAGGAGGAATGGACCCTGTAAGAGCAAATGAATAGATTGCGGCCCTGGAGAAGAACTTTCAATTACTGAGATGTTCTGATCAATAGAAGGTGGAGATCGTATTGTATCTACTTGAAGGGGAAGCAAATCATTGGTGGAATCTGAAGAATGCCGTAGAGCCAGAAATGAACTGGGAGAGGTTTCTGGAAATTTTTCGTGAAAACTTTATGCCGAGGGCGATGCAGACTGCGAAGAGGATGGAGTTTGAACACCTTAAACAACAAGGGATGATGACGGTAGTTGCCTATAAAACCGAGTTTACAAATCTTGCTGCTTATGCCCCATACCTAGTGGCATAGGAGGAAATGAAGGCGAGATGCTTTGAGGACGGACTAAAGCCGGAAATTCGAAAGGTAGTTCGACCCCTTCAACTATCAACCTATTCTAATGTTCTAGACCGAGCCTTGTTAGTCGAACAAGACGTGGAAGAGACGAGACACTATCAAGAGCGGAAGAGGCAAAACCAAGGACCCAGAAAAGCTGGCCCATAGAAAAAGGTAAATTTTGGAAGAAGGATAGATGATCAAAGAAGAATGGGAAACCAAGGCGGGAGAAACAGAAATACCCTTAACATGTTTCGGTTGTGGTCGGGAGGGCCATTTCAAGAAGGATTGTCCAAGGTCGGCAACAGGAGCAAATGTGATACCCGTGGGTGCACCAAGAAACAACCATCAAGACAACCGAAATTAGCGTCAGGGGAGAGCTTTCGCTTTAGTCCCGGAGATCCCCGCAACGATGAAGCCGTGGGATTTCACTTGCTCGTGTCTCAACCCATGAGCAAGGGAGTCGTATGCTCATCTATTCTTAGGAACTGCGATGTTTCCATGAATGGAACTCGTACCGCAATCGACTTAATCCCTCTAGCTATGTCCCATTTCGATGTGATTATTGGAATGGATTGGTTGTCCCAATTCAAGGCCAAGATCGATTGCGCAAGAAAGTGTATAGTCTTCGTAGTACTCAGAGAGGAAGAAGCCAAGCTCGAAGGGGAAAGAGTCACATCACCCCCATACTTCGTGTCTATGGCACATGCTCGTCGACTTTTGCAGAAAGGATGTCGAGGTTACCTTTGCAGCGTTTTGTCTACAACACCAAGTACTCATTCGATATCTGATATCCCCGTAGTTCGTGATTTTTTTGATGTTTTTCCCAAAGACTTGCCAGGAATACCCATTGATCGAGAGGTGGATTTTAGTATCGAGACTATTCCAGGAAGCCAGTCAATATCTAAAGCATCCTATCGAATGCACTCGCAGAATTGAAGGAATTGAAGGCACAACTCCAAGAACTAGTAGATAAAGATTTCATCCGACCTAGCTCATCACCATGGGGAGCACCAGTTTTACTTGTCAAGAAGAAGGACGGAACGGCGCGACTCTGTACCGACTATCGAGAGCTGAACAAAGTCACCATCAAAAAAAAGTATCTGTTACCAAGAATTGATGATTTATTCGACCAACTGCAAGGAGCCAAAATACTCTCGAAGATCGATCTTCATTCAGGATATCACCAGCTCAAGGTTAAGAAAGAAGACGTAGAGAAGACAGCTTTTCGTATCAGGTATGGACATTTCGAATTCTTAGTTATGCCATTTGGCGTCACCAATGCACCTGCAGCATTTATGGACCTAATGAACCAGATCTTCACCAACTATCTCGACGACTTCATAATCGTGTTCATTGACGATATTCTCATCTACTCCAAGAACAAAGAACAGCATATGAAGCACCTGAGAATTGTTTTGCAGACCTTGAAGGAGAGGAAGCTTTACACCAAATTCAGCAAATGCGAATTCTGGCTCACAAAAATACAATTTCTCGGGCACATCATCGACGAACGTGGAATCTCAGTGGAACCTCAGAAGATAGGGGCAATCTGAGAATGGCCCAAGCCAACTTCAGTAACTGAAGTTCGTAGTTTCCTTGGACTTGCCGGCTACTACCGAAGATTTATTAAGGACTTTTCAAAGATTGCGACCCCGATGACGGAGCCGACGAAGAAAGGAGAGCCTTTTGTTTGGACAGAGACTAGGGAAGGAAGTTTCCAAGAGCTGAAGAAGCGACTCATGACAGCACATGTTCTTGTGCTACCTCAGGAAAGAGAAGACTTTGAAGTATACAACAACGCTTCACTTAGAGGACTCGGATGTGTTCTGATGCAGCAAGGTCAAGTTATTGCCTACGCTTCCCGACATCTAAAGCCACACGAAAATAACTACCCAACTCATGACTTGGAACTGGCAGCAGTAGTTTTCGCTTTGAAGATTTGGCGCCACTATCTTTATAGAGTCACCTGCAACCTATTTATCGACCATCAAAGTTTGAAGTATCTTTTCATCCAGAAGGAGCTGAATCTCAGACAACGAAGATGGCTGGAACTGATGAAGGACTACGACCTCAATATTCAGTACCACCCTGGAAAAGCTAACACTATTACAGATGCCTTGAGCAAGAAAGGAAAGAAGGAGCTCGATCACCTACAGCATGGACACCTCAACACCATCATTGTAGAACCAACTATTTTGGGAGAGATCAAGTCAGGACAAGGGAACGACCCAAAACTCACGAAGATCAGCGAGGGAATCAATTCAGAGAGCGAATTCACCCTCATAGATGGAATTCTCCGATTTCTAAATCGATTGTGTATCCCCAGCGACAAAGAAATCAAGAAGAAGATCATGGACGATGGCCATCATTCAAAGTTCGCGATTCACCCCGGCCAGACAAAGATGTACCAGGATCTTAAGAAGTCTTATTGGTGGATGGGAATGAAGCGCGATATAGCCAACTACGTCAGTCGATGCCTACAGTGCCAACAGATCAAAGCTATTCATCAGAAGCCTGTCGGATTATTGCAGCCATTACCTATTTCGAAGTGAAAATGGGAGGATATCACTATGGATTATGTCATAGGATTACCTCGTTCGAAGAAGGGCAACAACGCGATCTGGGTCATAGTAGATCGTTTAAACAAGTCTGCTCACTTCATTGCGGTTAAGAACACTTATTTGATAGACCAAATGGCAACCACCTACCTCCAAGAAATTGTTCGACTACACGGCACACCAGTATCCATCACATCCGATAGAGACCCACGATTTGTGACAAGATTTTGGAAATCACTCCAGAAGGTAATGAGAACAGCACTCAATTTCAGCAAAGCCTTTCATCCTCAAACGGACTGCCAATCAGAAAGGACCATTCAAACGCTGGAAGACTTGTTGCGGACTTGTGCATTGGATCTTAAAGGAAGCTGGAAAGAGCATCTATCACTAGCAGAATTCGCCTACAATAATAGCTACCAAGCAAGTATAGGAATGGTACCATTCGAAGCACTATACGGAAGGAAATGCAGGACACCATCGTGTTGGACAGAAGTTGGGAATGCTGAGTTGACAGGACCAGAAATCGTGTAGGAATCCACAGAAAAGATCAAGACAATTCAGGAGCGACTGAAAGCTGCCCAGGATCGCCAGAAGAGTTATACTGACACTCATCGCAGGGAATTGGAATTTTAAGAAGGTGACAAGGTATTTCTCAAAGTATCACCGATAAAAGGCGTCGTTAGATTCGGGAAGAGAGAAAAGTTGAATCCTCGATTTGTTGATCTATTCGAGATTCTTGAAAGAATCGGCCTACTCGCCTATCGATTAGCATTATCACCAGAATTAGCCAACGTGCACGACGTTTTCCACATCTCCATGCTTCACAAGTATATAGCAGACCCATCGCACGTCCTGGAGCGACCCACGATCGAAATCGAGAAGAACCTATCCTACGAAGAAAGGCCAATGAAGATTCTAGATCGATGAGAGAAGAAACTACGAAGTAGGATAATTCCCTTAGTCAAAGTCTGGTGGGAGAACCAATCGGGAAACGAGGCCACCTGGGAGAAGGAAGATGATATGTGCCGGAAGTATCCGGAGTTGTTTGAGCAAGGTAAATTTATTAATTCCTCAATAAGTCATTTCAAAGTTTAGAGGCCTAACTTCCTTTAAAGAGAGGAGGATGTGAGACCCCGTCCCAAATGAATAAGATTTATCAAAATTTAATAAGTCGTTAAAAATATTTTCGGAGTTATGATAGTATTTTTCATTTGGGTTTGGTATAAGAATAATGGACCATAAGAAATCTAAAAACAAGTTAGGAAGCCCAAAGTGGAGGAACCCAACCGCTCGGGAGCAGGCCGAACCAACCTGGTCCGGACCAGTTCGGGCTAGCCCAGCCCGCCGCACTACCGATCGCCCCATTTCGGACCCGACCGAACCAACCCAACCTGCCTTAGCCAGAGTGCGGCCAGTCCTCAGTCCAGCAGACTGAATTACTAACTCTGGCACAGCAGTCAAACGGATGGGACAACTCATCCTAGGATCCTTTTGGGGGGGCGTCCGAGGTAGTCAGAGGGCCAGACCTTCAGAGCAGTCGGCATGCATGCAACTCTGTATGCATGCAGCTCGGCAGTCATAAGGATGGGTCAATCCTAGCATTTAATGACCCAAGGCCTCCGTTGGTGTATAAATGGACCATCCCAAGCATTCAATTTCACACCAACTTCCCTTCTTGCATTCAAAACTTTTAGAGAGAGAGAGCCATTTTCCCGAAAACCTGTTGCTCGGCAAATCCCTAGCCGAACACTTAGAATACTTTTCTAACCTACAGTAGCCCTCCAAAGTCATATGGACCACTTAACCAGAAGAACCCCACTGTCCAGACCAGTGTTCCCAAAGTGCTCAACTCGGCAGAGGCTTAGCAAAACAGCCCGTGAACTCAGGTAATTACTTGGTCCTTCGGCCATATTTTATCATGTTTGTTCTTACCCTTATTCGACAAGTCCATCCAAGGACTTGGTCGCATTAACCCCTGCTCAGCAGCCCTCCTTTGGTCTTACCGAAGCAACCCAGACCCCTTGTTCTTTAGCTTGGCATCTCAACACTTGGCCAATCAGTCCAAGCAAACCCCTATTGACCCTCCAGCTGAACTTTCTTCAGCTCGGCAATCATGCCGGACCACCCTAGAAGCACCTCTGACCTTCCCATGTCACTTGCCGACCTCTCGGTTGCCGGAGCACTTGTGCTCGGCAAAGGAGCAGTCCGCCTCTGAGCATCCTTAGCCATATGAGCTCGGCAAAGCAGACAGTAGCTCGGGCAATCAGCCCTGAGGCCTTATGGCCACCTTATTAGCCTTTTCGACTAATAATTATGCCCAAAGCACCACTTCCCGCACTCACATAGTCGACCAGAACCCTTGTCTGGATGCTCGGCAAAGATTCTTCTCGGAAGATCTTCTGCTCGTCAAATCTTTTGCTCGGCAAAGCTTAGCCTGGTGGGGCTTTAGCTTGGAAATAGGACCGTTCGGTCCAGAATGCCCCCGGACCAATATTAAGCAGTTTTCCGAACGTCAACCCGACCTATGTTCTCCGAACAGAAGGCCTTCGGTCATTTGTGTTTTTCAGAGCTCGACCAACCGGCCAGAGCAGTCTGGCCACCTTGGGTCGGCATCTCAGCTCGGCCCATCTTAGCTTAGCTTGGCAGTAGTCTTAGTTGTTCAGCAGAAAATTTAGTCTTGTTTACTTATGTATTATGGCAGATTTAAGGTGTTAATCCAAGAGAAATCAACACAAGGAAAAGGTGAATCTTTACATGCCTTACTCGTATTTTTCCTCACTTGCTCACTCATTTTACAAGTTATTATTGTGGCTATTGAGCCCGGAAAACCTACTATGTTATCACCCTTGCGAATTGAAAGAGGAGAACTTGTGAAAAACCCTTTTTATATGGATAAGCAAAATGTGAAACATGTTTTATGTGATTATCGGCACGGACATGACATGACCATGGAATATGGTCATAAATGGATAAGAGCCCAAATGCTGGGGACAAGGTCAGATACCATGCATACAAGGACAGGCTATAAGGTGGGACCAAACCAGATGGTCATCGGATGATATCATGCCGCTTTGCAATTTGTGGGGTAGTTCCCCTTGTTTCTGGTACCGTGGAGACTGTAATTGGTTGGCTTGATTAGACTGGTTGACAGACATACATTTCGAGTGGAACACCTAAAGCAATCAATATGCACTTGTTGCAGGTTCATGTGTTAAAGATGCCGAAAATCTGACATGACCAGAAAGGGTCAATGATACTACTCTTGAGGCTACTGAGCCACTCATACTATGATTAAATTAAAATTATTTACTTGTAGGAAATGATTTGGTTGTCCATGAAACAAGTAATTTGGGCATGTATCGAATTCACTCTAGCTTTATAGCTTATGCGTTTTCTAAAACTCTTTTCAGGATTTGAGGAGCAAGAATAGGAGCAACTGGAGTTTTTATATCTCAGCTTTTGATTATCTCATGTACCAGCCCATGGGGGCCTTTTTGTATCTATGGCTAAATTAATAAACTGTTGTGGGTAATTTTTCTACTGATGCACTCTCTGGGTTATTTGCATATTTTCTGCTATTATATCTATCTAAAATTGTTCGATGAATCCCTAGACTCATTAAATAGGGTCTTTAGCGAGCTTGCTCGTTGGCCGGTCATGGCCCATGTGTGATTGGGTCGTGACACCCTAGACCATGTGAGATTCTTGAAGACTACATTCCCAAAAATAAAGCTTCTGTACTCATTGCCGATATGTGTATTTCAAGTAAGCCTGATGCCAATCATCAAAATTCGTAAGAAAGATTGATGGGGACACAACTTCTTTAAAAATCATTCCCCTTTAACATTTAGTATTATTTTGACAGAATTTCAGATCTTTCAAGAGTTTACTGTCTACAATATAGACCATTTCTATTTGCACCCCTCTTATTACCTAGGTGATGCATCCCTAGTTTGGAGTGTCTTGTAATGCATCATCTACTTGGAAACTGTGTCTTCACATCCCGAAGCTCTATCGGCAACTCCCTGGAGGTATAACTGTCATTGACAATATCTTGAGAAAATGCGACTCTTGTTGGTCATCGTGGTCACTAGCATTGTATGTAACGCCCCGTCCCGCGAGAACCAATTTAATGATCCAGCGGACCCGGCAACGTTACTAAAACAGAAAAGACAAAAACAAAAAGAGACAAATATACTAAATGAACATGCATGATTAATTAAATTATACTACAGAAAATCCAAGGTACTGACGAACAGATAATAAATACTAAGCAAACATGCTGACCAAGTCTCAAAACAAACAGAAGTAACTATCTAGAGCAACAGACAGACTCTGCTAACAACTAAAGTGTAACAAAAAATAAAACAGACAGAACCACAGAAAAGATTGCGCAGCTACAGAACTCCTCCTGCTAATCTCCAAAGTAGTGGACCAGACTACTCAGCTAATCAAGATCTACACTTCGACCAATGCCCATACATATACAAAGTGCAGGAATATGTTAGCTACAAGAAGTACTGCTTCAAATAAAATAACTGAAGTAACATATGCAGATATTAAAAACTAAAACAAAACAGAACAAGTTATACTAAGCAAGCTGAATATAACAAAACAGAATATCTATCAACAGAATATACCAGAGCACAGCAGAAAATAATCTAAGTACAGAGGATAACGTGTGAACCCTAGCATACGTTTCTACAGACTTTTAACATATGTGTATATGTTCCACTTTTTATGTTAGTATAGATTTCACTTGTAGAACAGCCAACACAGAATGACATTATGATGTCCAGAATCATGCCTCACTAAGGGGCCGCAGAAAACGCCTCACTAAGGGGCCGCACTAACGCCTCACCAAGGGGCCGCAGAATATCGGAATATCAGATCTTATGTAACCTTTTTAGGTGTCAGAGAATCAGATCGTTCAGACTTAACAGATTTAACCGATTTATCATATTATCAGAATTTCCAGAAACGCAGAAAGTGTCTCGTATAATCCTAGCAAGATTCTAGGTGTTCATGTACAACTAAACAGATACAACATTATCGGAAGCTAATCACAGAAACAAGAAAAGTCCACAGTGCTTAGAGTAACTAGCACACTCACAGATAACTTTTAGACGGGATTCTTTGACGAGGATGGATTGGACCACCTCGAATTCTCTCCTGAAAACAAAGTTACAAATTAGTAACATAATCGAAATATTTCACAAAGCATGAATATAACGCCTAATTATGCAAAGTACTGACCACGAAAAATATCGAAACTATAAAATTTTAGATCCATACGCATTCCAACACATTTTCCAGCCAAAACATAAGTTTCTGTCCAAAAATATATTGGCCAGTAGGAAGCCGGTATGCATGCGGCATACCGCCCGGCATGCCGGTTACTTAGAAAAGGCCCAGATTTTACAGATCTTTAGCAGATTTCAAATCATGATAAAACTATCTAAACAGGATTGTTTGCAGAAACTTAAAACATTAAATATATTCTACAGACTATGATCTACAACACTTATAAGAAAATAGGTTGAAAATACTTGTTTTGGGGCAGAAATAACCAACCGGTACGCAGCCGGTATGTAGTCGGCATACCGCACGGTATACTGGCCGGTATACCGGTTCGCACAGCAGAAGGCAGAAACTTAAAAACTGCTAAACATGCTTCGAGATTTTCTTAATTAAACTTACAAAAATTTTATTTCAAGACTTGTAAATAGAAAAATCAATACTATAAGATGTAATATACATCCATACTCAAAACATATTCCAATATTAGACTTTGAAAACCATTTTTAATCCTTCAAAATCAATAGTTTTCAAAGAAAATCACTTAAAATAGTGACTAATTATAATTAGTGAAAATCACTAATCTGTAACTAATCAAGCACGAAATTGAAAAACCAAAAGCATAGAGTTTGCCTTGAAGGTGTTAGGAACAATTCTTATGAAGGATTTCCCTCAAAAATCCTTGATCTAGGACTTGATTTGAGTGATTTCTCAAGCCTACTCTCTCTAATTCTCTCTAAGCCTCTCTATAGCCACCAAGGGAGTTTTTACTAACCCTAATGAGCCTAAAGCATACTTATAAATAGTCCTAATCAGGTCTTAAGGAGTTTTACTACATTACCCTTCATTGAACTCCTAAATATCCCTTATAAGCCACCCCTTTTATATAAATTACAATTGTATAAATCATTTATGTTTAAATGATTAAAACACTTAACTAATTTCGGAAAACTCCCAACAAAATACTAACTTAACCGATTTATTTTTCTAAATCTCTTAAAAATATTTTCGGACATATTTTTAATAAATAAAAATATAATTTTATCTGGGACGGGTGTTACAA
>NMUG010011307.1:0-10667 GCA_002855965.1 Monotropa hypopitys
TCCAATTCACTCTTGTGGATGGAATCCTTCGATTCCGGAATCGACTATATATTCCCAGCAATGAAGGAATCAAGCTAAAGATCATAGACGATGGCCATCATTCAAATCTCACGATTCACCCCGGTCAAACAAAGATGTACCAGGATTTAAAGTAGTCTTATTGGTGAATGGGAATGAAGCGCGACATAGCCAGCTACGTCAGTCGATGTTTATAGTGCCAACAGATCAAAGTTATTTGTCAGAAGCCCATCGGATTGTTGCAACCTCTGCCTATTCCCAAGTAGAAATGGGAGAACATCACTATAGACTATGTCATAGGGTTGCCTTGTTCAAAGAAAGGCAACAATGCGATTTGGGTCATAGTAGACCGTTTGACTAAATCTGCTCATTTCATTGCAATCAAGAACACCTATTCTATAGACCAGATGGCAACCACCTATCTACACGAAATCATATGACTGCACGGCACACCTGTATCCATCACATCCGATAGAAACCCACGATTTGTATCCAAAATTTTGAAATCACTATAGAAGGCAATGGGAACATCACTCAACTTCAGCACAACTTTTCACCCCCAGACGGACAGTCAATCAGAGAGAATCATTCAGACATTGGAGGACCTATTACGAGCTTGTATTCTAGAATTCCAAGGAAGTTGGGAAGAGCATCTACCGCTAGCAGAGTTTGCCTACAACAACAGTTACCAAGAAAGCATAGGGATGGTACCATTCGAAGCCCTATACGGAAGAAGATGCAGGACCCCATCATGTTGGACGGAAGTTAGAGATGCAAAGCTAACAGGACCAGAAATTGTACAGGAATCCATAGAGAAGATCAAGACAATTCAAGATTGATTGAAAGCCACCCAAGACCACCAGAAGAGTTATGCTGACACTCATAGAAGGGAGATGGAATTTCAGGAAGGTGAAAAGGTATTTCTAAAGGTATCGCCAATGAAAAGAGTCATTAGATTTGGGAAGAGAGGAAAATTGAATCCTCGTTTTGTTGGCCCATTTGAGATTCTTGAGAGGATTGGCCCACTTGCCTACCATCTAGCCCTAATGCCGGAATTAGCCAGCATGCACGACGTTTTCCACATCTCCATGCTTCGCAGGTATATAGCCAATCCATCACACGTTCTGAAGTAACCAATGATCGCGATTGAAAAAAATTTATCTTATGCAGAAAAGCCAGTAATGATTCTGGACCGACGAGAGAAAAAGTTCTGAAGTAAGATGATTCCTTTGATCAAAGTCTGGTGGGAAAATCAATTAGGAAGCGAGGCCACATGGGAGAAGGAAGATGATATGCGCCGAAAGTACCCAAAACTATTCGAGTAAGGTAATCTTATTTTATAAATTCTTATCTATAGAATACTTTAAGTTTGGGGGCCAAACTTTTTTAAAGTAGGGGAGGATGTGAGACCCCGTCCCATAAATTAAGATTCTAATAAATAAATAGATAAATTAAAATATCTTGAAGGTGAGTTAGTATTTAAATGAAATTATTAGGGCTTAATTTGGAGTTAAAGGCCCGAAGTAAACTAAGGAAAAAATTAAGAAATAAGAAATCAAGTTAGGAAGCCCAAAGGATAGGCCCAACCGAAAGAAGCAGGCCAGACCAGCTCAGTTCAGACTAGCCAACCGGCCCAGCCCCAGATTCGGATGCTAGCTGTGCAGCAGTAGCTCTACCGAGATGTAGGGTTAGGTCCCATCCGGACTGACCAGTTACCTGACTGATGGGATAGTACAGTCGCAGGTTCAGACCGACATGTCAGAGCATAGTTGACTGCAGACCTGACCCGGATAGGACAAGTCACTAACCTGTTCAGCAGGATTAAGGTTATGTCAATCTGTTGCATTTAATGCACGTAAACTCCAGATGGCTATATAAACACTTCATTCTCAACACTCAAGTCCCACCAACCAACCATCTATGTATTCAAGTTTTAGTGAGAGAAAGTCTGATCTCCGGACACTTCGTAGTTTGGAAACCTCCAACATACTTGTCCGACCAGCCCTTGCTCCTCAAAATAGTTTTCCATTAACCCTCCGGATCAATCTTTCCAGTTCAGAAGGCTTTCACTGCCCGGACCTCCATCCTCCACACAGACTCTAGCTCATCCAGTCAACCAGAGATCAGGAACACAACTCAGGTAAATCACTTAGCCCTTCGGTTATAAATCCTTTATGTCTTTGGTTCTATTTGGCAAGTCCACCGAAGAACTTGGCCGTACTGATTTCAGCTCAACAGCCTTTCCTGTGGCTTTACCGAGGCAACCCATACCCTTGTGTTTTAGTTCGGCAACATTCTAGTGTTCGGCACTTGGCCAAACAGTCCAGACAAATTTTTCTGACCCCCGGCTGAACTCATTTCAACTCGGCAAGTATGCCCGGACCATTCCAGAGTACCCATTACCACTCATCAGAGCCTTGCTGACCTCCCTTTTTCCAGTGCACTTGTGCTCGATAGGAGGACTATCCACCATATTGGAAACTCAGCTCTCTGAGATCGTCTATATAGCCAGTTGTTCGGCTAGTTAGCCCTGAGGCCTTAGAATCACCTCACCAACCTTTTCAACTAGTCATAATGTCCGAATCACCATATCCCGTACTACCATAGCTCACCAGAAGCCTTGTTTGGCTATTCGGCAAAACAGTCAGTTCGGTAGACTAATTTCCCGACCAGAGCAACTCGGCACTAATGAGCCATTGCTCAGAAAAGAACCTATTAAGTGTAGCCAGTAAGACCTTCGGTCACTTATATTGTCCAGTGGTTCGGCCAACTGGCCAGGAGTAGTCCGACCACATTGGTATGGCAACTCAGCTCGACAGAACAGTAGCAGTTGAGATTGACAAATTCAATCTAAGGGAATGAATTTCCCAACACTAGTGACGAATTCACTTCAAGGGGACGAGTTCCCACATAGGTGTGACGAATTCACACGTCAATACATAGATCACATATCTAGCCATCCAACCAACCCAATCTACGATCACTACATCGTAGGGATGAATTCCCAAACCAAGTGTGACGAGTTCACATATTGATGCACAATCCTCTTTCCTATGGTATTTCACCAAACACTTAGAGTGCAAAAGTGCACACAAGGGTCCTACTCACCAAAGACACCTAATTAATCACCCAACTTATCACCCATCCATCCAAGGCCACATACAAGGGCCTAACCAAGTTTTAACAATCCTATGAAACTATGAATTTTACTCGTAAGCCCCTTGGGCATTGTATCAAACACCTAGCGGGCACAAGATCACCGCTCAATTCCATCAATTATATTCCTAGGACAAAACCCCCAATTTCCATCAAACTCCAACAATTCCAATTACAAGTCCTAGACATACAATTGACACTCATACATTCTCACATCCACCAAGAACTCCCAATTTCTATGCAAGAATGCTTCCAATTTCAATTTATCAAACGAGGTTAAATTCATATTTCCAAAAAACATGGGTTTTAGAGAAAACCTTTGATTTTAATCTTGTAAATCAATTTAGTGGCCTAACACAACCACACAAATACAAGATAGAAGCACATTTACCTCAAGTCCAAAGCATGGAGAAAACTCTAGGTGAGGGTGTCTTGACAACGGCATGCGCCATGCACATCGATAGAGAGAGCTCGACGAGGTGATCAGTGTTTCTCAAAGGCTTGGCTCCATTGGAGCTTGGGAAGGGGAGATATTCTAGAGAGAAGGGAGAGAGAAGTTCCAATAGAGGTAGAGAGAGAGGCTAGGTCAAAATATGAAGAAGATGACCCAAAATCGTGGGAACTATGATATATATAGTCCCCCATGCGAAATGACATAAATTCCCCGCATTAAAACATTCGGACTGGATTTTTACTCGTGGCGACCGGTCGGCAATGGAAAGCTCGACCGGTCGAGGCCCTATATAAAACCTTTCTGCAAAAGCGCGACCGGTTGACAGTGTCTAGGGGGACCGGTCGCGGGCTGGTACAAGAGTCCACTGAAATACCACGACCGGTCGGCAACGGCAAGCCCGACCGGTCGATGCTGGAAAAAATGCATGGCTTTGAAAATAAATTCCAACCTCGATCCTAACTCCTCCTGGGACTTCTCGAGACATCCTAAATCGAATACAAACCAAATGGATGGACCAACGAGGGGTCCATCGTCCAACTCTAATCGTCAACAGAAACCAAGGAAGCCATACTAAAATTCATCGATCGATTAGGACAATGAATTTAATTCCAGAAATGGTATTTCAAAAATACGAGTCGTGACACCTCAACTACCTTAAAAGAATTTCGTCTCCAAAATTAACTAAGGTTAGAGGAGCAATGATCACGACTAAGGAACACCAAACTTAAAAAAAACCCACATACCACACAAAAGAATAAAAGGGATAACTCCCGATAAGGCGTGGACACGCCGACACGAAAGGGACACACCGGCACAAGAATTGATTTCGCCAAAGGCACAAGGGATGGAGGATCCCACAAGGGATTTGTCTCCTCAAGAACAAGGAATCAACAATCTTCTTACAACGATATTCATAATGAGGAACAAATCGGTTTTACAATCGTCAACACTCCACTATCATTCTACAAACTCGCATACACACATTTTGCAATTTCGTTACCCTACCCATGGGTACATACACATCCCCCCCACACCTAATGCGATAATCAAGTGACCACTTAAAATTAAGTTTGAGAGGTGCCAGCCAGACACTATTCTCAACCTAAGTTCTAGGGTCATCCTTATACCACACAATCAATGAAGCACACACACACTCGGTCGATTCCATACTGAAGGTATAAGAATAACCGACTCAATTACTCGTTCCCAATACATCTAACAATGTACCCAATGCTCATGGCACAAGGATGTGGATTTACAAGAAAGAAAGATCGTTTCCAAAACACATACCAATCAAGAAAGTGGATAGCAACTACCAAGCTTGGTCATTGTGACAAGAACAAAGTGGCATAAGAGAACCAACACAACTCATCCACAATTCAAACGGAAGTGAGATCACAACTCAAATTAATTCTGGCAGCAATTCATGAAGTACAAGACCAAGAAACATACGACAAGAAACATTTCAACTAGGCAACGAAAGTCTCAACCAAGAAAAGTATTACAAACGATGTCCACAGAGGGAAGCAACATTCAAAACAAAACACATAACGTCAAACCGAGTTCACAATGCTACTAGAAAACTACAACATGGGATGTCAATCCCACCAACGCACCATATAACTACAACAAGCAAACACAACCGAGGTCCGCTAAGATGGAGAAACTGGTGGCTGAGGATCCGCCGTAGCAATCGCATAGACTCTGCCCTGAGTCATCCACTCCACTGGTTGCTTGCCTCTCTGAATCAAATCCTAATGTGTACCTCTGGAACTGGTTCTCCTCTCAAACTGAGGACTGGATAAGAATGACTGGTGACGAGACTGTTGATTCTGACTCCCTTGCTGAAGCTGCTCAACTCTTGGCCCAACCGATGAGTAATGTCCAACTGACATCTCTCATTGCCTACTACTCCTTTGCGCACAATTTCTCCCCAAATGCCCTGACTGACCACACTGGAAGCAAGTAACTTGGGGACACTGAGAACGATAATGTCTTTCCTGATTGCAGTGATGACAAACAATGTGGCTCCTGGGTAGCTCTTTTGCAATACCAACACGAATTATGGACTGAGAACCCTGCTGACTATGAGAACGGGAATGATCCCTATGCCGCTTCCTCCCAATACTACCTGAAGTAGACGTGGAATTTGAAACAAAAGACTACCGACGAGGCTCCCACACCCTCACTTCTTTCTCTTCTTCCTTGCAAATAGGCTCAATAGCCCTGGCACGATCCAACATAGTGATAAACAAACGAGTACACTACCTAATGATGAGTCTCTGGATGGAGAGACGAAGACCCCGCTCGAACCTTTTGCACTTGCGATCCTCCAAACTTACCAACTCTGGAGCAAAATGGGACAAAGACTGAAATTTGATCGCGTACTGAGAGACCATCATGTCACCCTGCTACAACAACTCGAATTGCATCATCAACTGCTCACGAAAAGATTTTGGAAAATACTGATCCTCGAAAGTAGAAACGAACTGTTCCCATGATATAGCACCCGCATCGTCATCAACTAATCCTGGATCTACAACTCTAGCCAACCTCCGTGCATCTTTCTTGGCTTCAACTATCGAGCTCCACCACTCTCCTGCTTCACCGACCAACTGATAGGATGCAAAAGACACTCGCATCTCATCCTCATTGATGTGAAGGGTATCTAATGCCTTACAAATCCCGGAAAGCCAATGTTTGGCCTCAATAGGCTCACCCTCTCTATTGAAACTAGGAGGGTTTATAGCACGGAATTCTCGTAAGGCCTCCATCACGTGGCTAACACCCCTAGCCCTGGGGTCTTGAACTGCTCTGGTGGCTTCAACCATGGCCTCTGCAAGCTGCCTCACAAATAATCTAGGATCCACTGCTCCTTATTGACCCACTTCAACGTTCTCCTCTTCACGGACATCTTCCATCGGGACTTCCTGACGCGCTTGACGAGTCCTACGACCTCTCTGATGAGTAACCATACTGGCAACCGAAGCAACTAGCAATGATAAATCCTAGCAAGCATACAAATAACACGTTCAATACATGAACCACAATAACACTATGCCCATAAATTTCTACACAAGAACTATGAGTCAATCCATCTCGTATGCTAGGAAACAAACCACATACTCAACATATACATTCATCTATAGATAAGATCTCCAATACACTAACGAAAGCCAAACTCATCCTAAGGACCAATACCAAGCTCCTATGCCTCAAACAAGGACATACAAATTCCAAAATTCCTATGCCTTATATAAAGGCATACTAATGCCGACTTCCTATGCCTCAAACAAGGGCATCCTAATGCCATGCAACTCTCAATACATGCAAACATACACAAAAGGCTCCATGGAAAGTACATGAAGAACCCATTGAGATAAAGAATCTCCCCAAGGTTCCAAGGTTTTCGAACAAAAGCTCTGATACCAAGTTGTCATGCCCAGGATTTTCAAACTATATTTTTTTTTGAATGGAATAAAAGAATAATTATTTATAAACCACATTAACCAAACCACATTACAAAGGGGCCGTGAATAGTCAAACATATTTCTTTATAAATCCTTTACATAATACTTACTTGAAATTGAAATACTTACAAGGCCTTTACATTTGAAATGAAACTCAACTACAAGTAAAGAGGGAAAGGGGATTTATTACAATGATACAAAATGAAATACAAATATAATGCCGCTCACTGAAAGGAAGGTGGAGCAAGCCAATGCCAACTCCCAGCTACAAGCTACCAATCATGCAAACCTGCATAAAACTATAAAAAGAAGGTTGAGTCATAAAGACCCAGCAAATATGTGTTTATCAAGTAGAAATACAATTATGGTGACATGTGCAAGTGGTGTGAATCCCTACAATACAATCCCAAGCATGCCTTCACTCATACAATCTCAAACACCACTATCAAGTAACTTCCCAAACTAAGACTCATAAGTTTAACCAAGTCTTTCATCTACACAAGTAAGCCAAGAGAAACCCAAACCTCTAAATCTTGCTCAAGACCAACAACAACACAAGTCAATACCCTATCTTTACCAAGTACCCATTGAACGCTTGACCAAGCAACGCACGCTAGAACAAAGGCTGAAGGATTAAGGGCCTCAACCTCAACCATGCCATGTCGATATGGCACCACTACCACAACTCTCTAGGGAAGACACACCCAAGAGCACAACTCGTATCTAGTGATACAATTACCAACTATCACACACCAAACCAAACACCATATCGAATCCACTAGCAAATTCCACGACTTAGCTTATGCCCACACAATCCACCAAATCACATTGAATACTGTCCATCCTTTCCGATCCTCTATAGATACATATCTATATAGATACACATTGGTGAATTTATTTATATTGCTTAATTAGTTTGTTCGACTCCCGGCTTAACACAACTTTGAAAACGAGTCACACGAGTCTCGAACCGCCTCACTAAATAAGGACCGACCTACCCCAATATGGACTATACCTTGAAAGAGTCACATGAGTCTCGAACCATCCTACAAATAAGGACCGACCTACCCCAAACATGGACTATATTTCGAAAACCATTTTAAAACCGTTAAGCCCGAGATCGATTTATAGTCACCTCAATGAGTTCAAGGATCGACTATCTCACGAAGGAATCATGAATTAATTCGGGTTGTCTCAACGAATTCAAGAACCAACCCCACATGCGAATGACCATGAATTGGTCCGAGGATCATGAATTGACCCGGAGATCACGAATTGATCTGGAGATCATGAATTGATCTATCTTTCCATACATCCATAATCACATTAACTTGGTTGGTTGTTTAATAGGTGAATTGATGAGATTGGCGAATTCAATCTAAGGGAATGAATTTCCCAACACTAGTGACGAATTCACTTCAAGGGGATGAGTTCCCACATAGGTGTGACGAATTCACATGTCAACACATAGATCACATATCTAGACATCCAACCAATCCAATCCACGATCACTACATCGTAGGGACGAATTCCCAAACCAAGTGTGACGAGTTCACACATCGATGCACAATCCTTTTTCCTATGGTATTTCACCAAACACTTAGAGTGCACAAGTGCACAAAAGGGTCCTAGTCACCAAGGACACCTAATTAATCACCCAACTTATCACCCATCCATCCAAGGCCACATACAAGGGCCTAAACCAGATTTAACAATCCTATGAAACCATGAATTTTACTCATAAGCCCTTTGGGCATTGTATCAAACACCTAGCGGGCACAAGATCACATCTCAATTCCATCAATTATATTCCTAGGACAAAACCCTCAATTTCCATCAGACTCCAAAAATTCCAATTACAAGTCCTAGACATACAATTGACACTCATACATTCTCACATCCACCAAGAACTCCCAATTCCCATGCAAGGATGCTTTCAATTTCAATATATCAAACGAGGTTAAATTCATATTTCCAAAAAAATGGGTTTTAGAGAAAACCTTTGATTTTAATCTTGTAAATCAATTTAGTGGCCTAACACAACCACACAAACACAAGATAGAAGCACATTTACTTCAAGTCCAAAGCATGGAGAAAACCCTAGGTGAGGGTGTCTTGACAACGACACGCGCTATGCACATAGATAGAGAGAGCTCGACGAGGTGATAAGCGTTTCTCAAAGGCTTGGCTCCATTGGAGCTTGGGAAGGGGAGAGATTCTAGAGAGAGGGGGGGAGAAGTTCCAATGGAGGTAGAGAGAGAGAGAGAGAGGCTAGGTCAAAATATGAGGAAGATGACCCAAAATCATGGGAACTATGATATATATAGTCCCCCATGTGAAAAAACATAAATGCCCCTCATTAAAACATTCAGACTGGATTTTTACTCATGGCGACCGGTCGGCAATGGCAAGCTCGACCGGTCGAGGCCCTATATAAAACCTTTCTGCAAAAGCGCAACCGGTTGACAGTGTCTAGGGGGACTAGTCGCGTGCTGGTACAAGACTCCACTGAAATACCACGACCGGTCGGCAACGGCAAGCCCGACCGGTCGATGCTGGAAAAAATGCAAGGCTTTGAAAATAAATCATAACCTCGACCCTAACTCCTCCCGGGACTTCCCGAGACATCCCGAATTGAATTCAAACCAAATGGATGGACCAACGAGGGGTCCAACGTCCAACTCTAATCGTCAACAGAAACCAAGGAAGCCATACTAAAATTTATCGATTTATTAGGATAATGAATTTAATTCTGGAAATGTTATTTCGAAAATATGAGTCGTGACAACACCGATATGGTGCTGCTCTAGTATTCAAGATGTACTGGAGAGTATGATGACCTGGTGTTTTTTTCACAGGGACTCTACTTGGGATTGGCCTGGTATTTTTTTGAACTTTTTAAGATTACCGAACAATAATGCCTGACAAATCACATTGAATAATTGTTATATAATTAAACTTTAATCACAATCAAAAGGTGTTTGAAAAATGGAATGAAAGAGGATTTTGGAAAATGTGATATATAATTTTGAAATAATTAACACAAGTGAGGTGAGGAATAAAACTAGGACACTTAAACATGCACATTAGCCGTATTCGTTAAGGATTTGTAAATGTTTTCTTCCTGGGCAATGTTTTCTCAAACCATCTATTTTTCAGGTAATCAATGAGCTTGAGATTGGATGCATGGATTTTTGAAAGCTTGTAGGATATTTATTTTGGGCCATGTAATAGTGTTTAGATATAATTCACTTTCCTCTTTACCTTATTCAACCACTACTAGAAAAAAGGCCATATTGCGACACCCCTTTTGCGACGACATTATTTACCGTCTCAAAAGGCACCTTTTGCGACGGGAATTGTTACCCGTCACAAAATATATTACCTTTTGCGTAGGGGATTATTACCTGTCGCAAAAAATATGATCTTTTGTGTCGGGGTTCATTACCTGTCGCAAAAAATAATACTTTTGGCGACAAGGCTCGTTGCCTATCGCAAAAAGTAATAACTTTTGCGATGGAACTCATTTTACCGTCGCAAAAACTAATATTTTCTCATTATATATTATT
>NMUG010011308.1:0-10667 GCA_002855965.1 Monotropa hypopitys
TGTGTTATTTGAAATTTTGAAATTTTTGAAAAGTAATCATAGAAAGATGTTACTTGAAATTTTGAGATTTTAAAAATAACCATAGAAAGATATTACTTGAAATTTTAAGATTTTAAAAAGTAACCACAGAAAAATGTTACTTAAAATTTTGAATTTTTGAGCTTTTAATTTTCGAACTTCCTAATTCTCAAATTTTCAATTCCCCCCTCCCCCTTTTTTTTAAAAAATCGATTGCATTCTAGTCTAGGATTAGCTGCTCAGCGTTTCCACTATGAATTGTCAAATTTTTTTATGAGACAAATATTCTAGTCTAGTGTTAGCTGCTCAGCATCCTGACTATGAATCGTTACAATTTTAAAATGAGACAGACATTCTAGTCTAGGAATCATTGCTTTTAAGCCAACATTCCCGTATTTAGGAACTGACAAAGATGAATTAGGTGAATGTTCCTATATTTAGGAAGTGATGAAAGCAAATTGAGTCTGACATTCCCATATTTAGAAACTGACGAAGGTAAATTAAGACAGACGTTCTTGTATTTAGGAACCGATAAAAGTAAGTTGAGTTGGACATTCCCGTATCTAGGAATCGATGAAGATTACTTGATTCAAGCACTCCCTTACTTAGGAACTGACGAAGATAAATTAATTTTGACATTCTCGTATTTAAGAACTGACAAAAGTAAATGGAGTCTGATATTCTCGTATTTAGGAACCGATGAAGATTAATGAGTCCAACATTCCCTTATTTAGGAACCAACAAAATTAAATAGAGTCTGGCATTCCCGTATTTAGGAACTGATGAAGATTAATGAGTCCGATATTCTCTTATTTAGGAACCAACAAAAAATTGGGGTTGGCATTCCCTTAATTAGGAACCTACGAATATAAATTGAGTCAAATATTCCCGTATTTAGAAACCGACGACAATTTTGAGTCTAACATTCCCTTATTTAAGAACTGACGAAAGTAAATTGAGATAGATGTTCCTGTATTTAGGAATTAATGAAAGTAAATTGAGTCAGACATTCCTGTATTTAAGAATCGACGAAGATTACTTGAGTAAAGCGCTCCCTTATTTAGGAACTGACGAAGATAAATTATGTAACGATCCGTAATTTATAAACTATTTTCTGGATTTAAATTCGTATTTTAAAGTGAATTCGGTGTCTTTATTTATTTTGTCTTAAAATCTTAGTGTGATTTTAAGGTGGTTAACCCTAGATTACGATAGATAATTCGATTACGAATCCAACGCAACTTGAATTGCGTCAATCGGAGTTCGGATGAGAAAGTTATGCGCGTTTTAAGTTTTTTCCGTTTTGGACCTAGGCTGTCCGAGAGGTTGGTTATCGATAAAGGATTTACGGTTATCGATAACGGGCTGTTTCTAGCGCTCCATAGAAAGTCCAGAGAGTTTGGTTACCGATAACGGGATTGTGGTTATCGATAACGGGTTGTTTTCCAAACCCCATAGAAAGTCCAGAGAGTTTGGTTATCGATAACGTGCTAGTGGTTATCGATAACGGGTTGTCCCTGGAATCCTTAGTCAGGACCCGAGGATCTGGTTATCGATAACGGGTTTTCTGAAGGCTTATGGTTATCGATAACGGGCCAGTCGGACAACATTTCATTAAGGGTTTTTATGTCTTTTTCCTGGGGCTATATAAGCCATTTGAGTCCGATTTTTGGTCCATTCCAACCATTTGGAAAACCCTAATTCTCTCACTCTCTCTCTACCTCCATACTCAAGATCCAAGCTTCTCTCTAAGATTTGAGGCATCTCCAAGCCTCCATTGAAGAAATCCCAAGGTTTAAAGTTGTTCTACGCGGCGAGATCTCTCTAGTGACCCGGGTGACGAAGGCACATCTTCAAATTCGACTTCCTAGGTTTTTCTCAAGCTTCATTTAAGGTAGGAAATGCTTCTTATGTGGTATGTTCATGGTTGTGCTCTTCCCATTCCCTTTATGTGAGCTTTAATTTTGGTTAATTTCATGTCCATGTGTACATTCTCGAAATCGACCTAGGGTTGGGTGTTAAATCATGAAATTGGTTGAGGACTTTTGCATTTCTAGTGGTCAATTGTATCCTATGGGGTTCAATTTCATGTTTATGTAATTTGGGCATAAACAACCAAATTGAAGAAAAATCCTAGATTTTTATAAATTGGGGCTTTTGTTAAATTAGAGGTCTCATGATGAAATTGAACAAGTATTCATGTGTTTGGGCATAATTCATGATTGAATTGACATATTGGACATATAATTCACATGTGGAAATCATGAGGTGTGTGTGTGTGTTTTATGTAAATTCGGTTGAGTCATACCTTGTTTAAATCGGAATACATGGCATTGGTTTGAGATTAACTAGCTTTGGCTAGGAGTGATGGTATAACGGACTCAACGAACGAAACACTATGACGTACGCGATTGATACAATTGACTAGCATTTGCTATGTGACGTAACGATAGGGGTGATTGATCTTGTATACGGAAACGGACTTCTGACGGGGTTTCCGGGATGGTCGCGCCATCCACGACATTGTGCACAATGGGGGTTACTTGGCCCTCCCAGCGATTACTTGGGGAACGACGGACAGGATGGCTAGTGGGTTTGGCCGCCCATTAGACTATTCCTACCCTATCAAATGTTACATGACACGTTGGACTAGGATAGCCCGAAGTGGACTTCTGATGGGACTCCGTGGCATATCCACGATTACGAAACACAACGGTTAAACGGTTTGAATAACTTGGGGTGGACTTCTGATGGGATCCCAAGGGTTATTCATGTTTGAAACACAAGGAACAATGTGGTGAACTTTTATATTTATGTAACGGAAAGTGAATGGAAAGTCATGCATGTTCATAAGCACTTGTTTTAGTTGCTTGCTTAGCATATCATGGGTGTGGTTGTGTGATAGAGTCACATGATAGAAATGGATCATTGTCTTTGTTATGTTTGTCACATATGCATGTGTTACATGCCCAACATTCACACACTCGTTCACGTCGATCTTGAACATGCTAGATAATTGGTATTTCCTACTTTGGCGTGACACGCCCTTCTTTTTTTAGATTTCACAGGAAAGGGTCCGGCATTTGAAGACTTGGGAGTCCTTTGAAGATTTTGGGATTTTGTCATTTCTTTCAAGACTTTTATTTTGTTGGGTTTTGGAAATACCCCATTTGAGGGTTGTACTAGACTTATGATTTGTAATAACTCAAACATTGGTGCTCTATTCTCTTCTACCCATTCTATGGTTTGGAACTTGTGTTGGTTTTTATTTATTCACCTTCGGATTTTCATGTGGTAGCGTAGAGTTTACTCTCTTGTGCGATGAACCTTGTTGCTTCCGCGTTTAATAAATGTTTTCAAAAAAAATGGCTTGAAAATCCGGGGCGTGACAAATTAAGTCTGACATTCCCATATTTAAGAACCGAAGAAAGTAAATGGAGTCTGACATTCCCATATTTAGGAACCGGTGAAGATTAATGAGTCCGGCATTCCCTTATTTAGGAATAGACAAAAAATTTGGGCCTGACATTTCCTTATTTAGGAATCGACGAATATACATTGAGTCAAACATTCCCGTATTTAGGAACTGACAAAAAATTTGAGTGTGGCATTCCCTTATTTAGGAACCGACGAAAGTAAATGAAACAGACGTTCCCGTATTTAGGAACCGATGAAAGTAAATTGAGTCGGATATTCCCATATTTAGGAATCGACGAAGATTACTTGAGTCAAGCGCTCCCTTATTTAGGAACCGATGAAGATAAATTAAGTCTGATATTTTCGTACTTAGGACCCGATAAAAGTAAATGGAGTCTGACATTCCCGTATTTAGGAACCGACAAAGGCAAAGTGAGTTAGACATTCCTGTATTTAGGAATCGACGAAAATAAAATGAGTCATACATTCCCGTATTTAGGAATCGATGAAAATTTTGAGTCAAACGTTCTCATATTTAGGAACTGACAAATATAAATTGAGTCTGACATTCCAGTATTTAGGAACCGACGAAAGTAAAATGAGTCTGACGTTCTCGTATTTAAGAATCGATGAAAATTTTGAGACAAATATTTCCGTATTTAGAAATTGACGAATATAAATTGAGTCTGACATTCCTGTATTTAGGAATCGACGAAAATTTTGAGCCTGGCATTCTCTTATTTAGGAACCGATAAAAATTTTTAGTTTGACATTCCCTTATTTAGGAATCGACGAAGTTTTGATCCAAACGTTCCCGTATTTAGGAACCGACGAAAATTTTAAGTCTGACATTCCCTTATTTAGGAACTGATGGAAATTCTGAGTATGACATTCCCTTTTTTAGGAACTGTCAAACAAAGTTTTTAGGCCAACATTCTCTTATTTAGAAAACGCCAAACAAAATTTTTAGGCCAACATTTCCTTATTTAGGAACTGCCAGACAAAGTTTTAGGTCAATATTCTATTATTTAGGAACTGTCAGAGAAAAAGTTTTTAGGCCAACATTCCCTTATTTAGGAACTTCCAGAGAAAAAGTTTTTAGGCCAACATTCCCTTATTTAAGAACTGTTAGAGAAAAAGTTTTTAGGCTAACATTCCATTATTTAGGAATTGCCCAAAATGCTTTGTCGTGGTTATTCTAAAATATTTTCAATTTTTTGTATTGGTATTTTGTTATGAGATTCTTTGATTGATTTTATGCAATCAAATTTGTCCATAGATATTTTGTTTTGTTTCTTTGAACTATTTCACATGAGCTATCTTTCGAATCTGTTGAGAGAGTACTTTTAGAGCTAGCAACTATCATTTCTAGCAGCTTCAAGATTGGATGCGGTCGAGTGGCATTGTGGATAATATTTTTTATTTTTATATATATTTGTATTCGTTTTGTATTTTTCTTCATTCTTTAACTTCTTTTTTTAATGGATTTTTTTAACGTAAAAAGGGAAGGAAAAGAGGGGTTGCCTTGGATTGAATACAAGATGAGGGAAATGCCCTGCTTGTGCAAAATACAGGGTATGTCCCAGTTTGAATACAAAATGCAGGTTATTGCCTCAGTTTGAATGAAAATACGGG
This sequence comes from Monotropa hypopitys, assembly GCA_002855965.1. NCBI lineage: Eukaryota > Viridiplantae > Streptophyta > Magnoliopsida > Ericales > Ericaceae > Monotropa > Monotropa hypopitys. The sequence continues at coordinate 5,071 of NMUG010011308.1, forward strand.
TTTTGCCCCAGTTTAGAAAAAAATGTGGGGGCAATGCCCCAGTTTGAATACAAAATGCGGGTATTACCCCGGTTTTAGAAAAATATGGGGCACTGCCCCAATGTGCAAAAAAAAAATTGTTTATTTGAATCTCGAGATAATTTATTCCTTTTCATTCGTTTGAACATTTACACACAAGAGGTTTATTTATCGAGATATGAAAAACATTATAAGTTCTATATGCTATGTGTTTATCGAAATATTTCATATGATATCCTTCAACTTAGAGTGTTTTGAATATATGAAGCTTCACTTACATGATCTTAATTTTAGAGATGACCTTAATTCGAATTTCCATCGAATGTATGTTTCGACCAAGAATTTAGTGTGATTTTCATTATGAATTTGTGGAAAGAGATGGATGTATGATACTCTCAATATGTACGCGATGATTTTTTTTTTGGACTCGAGTTTTGAATTGTTCACATACTCTATCAACAATAAAGGATTTCATCAATGATGCTTTGGATATTGAAGATAACTATGAATCATTTTGTCTTCGTTTGAGTGAACATTCTATTGGGATTGTTTGAGAACGAAAATCTTGTCAACTCTATTAGAGTGAAAAGTTAGTCTTTAAACTTTTTTCGACAAGCCATGCCAATTCGAGGATCAATTAAAACTTTATTTTTTGTTATAATGATGGGTAAGGGATAATAGGTAAGGCTAGGTTTTCTAAGGACGAGCATCTAGTAGCCTTAAGTTGCATACAGAACTATTCCCTTTTCTTCTTCGATGACATTGCTCCTCTTTTTCTTTTTCTTTGAACATGGAGTTGATATATTCGAAACCATTCTTGCATCTCGCTAGTTTTCTCACATAGACATTCTTGGACTTTTTCGTTTTTAGATTTGATTTCTGCATTTTGATGTAGCCCCCTTCAAGTCTCGACTATACTTGATCTTTCTATTTTCGATCACGGTCCTCTTTTAGGTTTTGACTATGCCAGATTTTTTGTTTCATTTTTTGCCATAGTCCCCCTCTCGGGTTTGGAATGTGCTGGATTTTCCATTTTTTGTATAACCCCCTTTCGGATTTTGACTATACCGTATCTTTTTTTTGAAGAGATTGCATTTTTAAGTTTAAAAAGAATAAATTCTTCTTTGTCTTATTCCGTACAAATATGAGCATACACAATGCTTTTGAGAAGAGAGAATTTTAAAGAGATGTGATTCAAAATCTCCCTTATGCTTTTGTGTGTAGGGGAAGACGACCATTCTGATCATCATATGTATTTTTTTGTGTGATGATTTGATTTTTTTTGTTTTCGCCACCCTTTACTAAAGAAAAGAATACAATAGAATAGAGAGAAAAGATGCTCTTTTAAGAAGAGATAATTTTAAGGAGATGAGATTTGGAATCCCTCTTTTGCTTTTTTGTGTTCGGAGGAGACGACCATTTTGATCATGATATATATTTTTTGTGTGATGATTTGTTTTTTTGTTTTTTCCGCTCTTGACTAAAGAAATAATATAATAGAATAGAGAGAAAAGATGCTCTTTTAAGAAGAAAGAATTTTGAGAAGATAAGATTTAGAATCCCGCTTTTGCTTTTGTGTACAGGGGAGACGGACGTTCTGATCATCATATGTACTTTTTGTGTGATGATTTATTTATTTTTGTTTTTGCCGCCCTTGACTAAAGAAAGGAATATAATAGAATAGAGAAAAAATATGCTCTTTTAAGAAGAGAGAATTTTGAGTAGATGATATTTGGAATCCCCATTTTGCTTTTGTATATAGAGGGGAGACGGTCATGTATATTTTTTGTGTGATGATTTGATTTTTTTGTCGTTCTTGACTAAAAAAGAATACAATAGAATAGAGAGAAAGAACACACTTTTGCTCGATTTGTTTAGAATAATAGTAACAAGAAAATATCTTTATTAAATTGAAATTGTAATCGCTTCTTTTTTTTAAAGTATGCTATACATCACATGTAGTAGCGTTTGAATTCCTTTATGTCTATTTTTTAGAGAAACCCCGCCCATTTTCCCTTCATCTCATCTTGAACAAGATTCGCTTTTGGAATGAATTCCTTTTTTGAAAAATCTCTAGACGCACATTCTTGTTGAAGCTTTTGGAGTGATAGATGGTCGCCATCCTTTTCTTGTCTAAAAGGCAAAAGTAATTATGGCGAGCCTTTACTCGTTCTGCACTATCCAAGATCCTTTTGAAAGTTGTGTGCTTGTCAAACCTTTGCTCGTCCTCGAGTCCTATGGCTTAATCAACAAAAGGTTAAAGGTTCAAAGTGAAAAACTAGGATTTTGTAATAGAATGAAACGATCAGGCCCAAAATATCAAAGATGGCCTAAAATTCTTTCCTCGTCATGGCATGTTGTGTTTTCAAGACTTTCAAAATTTTGTTCATGAGACATGAATGATGTTCGACTCATTTCAGAAGAATTGGAGATTTTCTAATTGTTCATAGAAGCATGTCATTTTGAGATGTGGACTAACTCTCTTCAAAAGATCACAAGTTCCAAAACTCACTCGGACTTTTATGTGGGTAAAGTATCATTCTGATCTTGGGTAAGTTGTGGAATAACTCTCTTCAAAAGAAGAATTGATACGAGACTCACCGAGGTTTGATGTCTCCACTTGTTTTTTGGGATTTTCGAATCATGGCAACCTTTTAGTCAAAATCATGTAAGCATAGCTGAAATGTGTATGAGAGTATTTTTTGGAGTCGTGGATGCCCTAAGAATATTTGACAAAAAACAACATATAGAAACTCAATTACTAAGACATATTTTAAAACAACCTAACTCATGTGTATTTGTTCAAACAAATTTCTTTAGTACTTTTGTCTTTCGATTCATAAAGAAAAAGATTTTCAATTTATTATTTATTTTTGTGTAGGTGGAAAGTCAACCACCATATACCTCGACCAAGTATGAGGATTTTTATACTATCGCTGGGATTCGTTAAATTTTCCATAAGTTGTCTTGTTTTTTAAAGAAGGTAGAGATTGTTACCATGCAATACATAGTTCAAACTTTAATTCAACCACAAGAGATTACTCTTAAAAACTATTACTCTATCTTCATGATTTCAACAGGTGTTTTCTTTCCCAGGTAGCATTATAAAGCTTTACCATTATGAGATGAAAACTCAATCACTTACTTAGCATGATACAGTTGGTGAAACATCATGGTGTGACCATTAGAGGTTGATCATTACCTTATAAATCTGACTTTTATGTCCTCCACTCTTTACAACAGATAGTAAAGGTCAACTTTGTGATAGCTTTACTTAGATGGTTGGGTCGTTGTATTGGGTTATGGATGAGATGCCCCATTGTTGGGATAAAAAGGAATGTTTTGAAATGGATTAGGATATGAGAGGGATGCCCCGATATTGAGTTATTTTGGAACTCGGGAAATAATTTCCCCTCTTTCGGATGGACTGGTCAAATTTTGTGGGTTTATTTTTTCCTTTCTATAAAAATTATGTTAAACTCCCTGATGGTTCGGGAGTGGGTTTGTTGTCACATTTGGCGCTGCCTTTGGATCTTCCAGATTGACTATCCCTGAATCAATAAGGTCATGCACCTTATGCTTCAACATCCAACAATTTTCAGTATTATGACCGGTTTGACCAGAATGATATAGACATTGTAAATCCGCCCGATGATGGGGACAAAGATGATTAGGTGATGGTCGAGAAGGGACAAGGTTTAGATGCCCTGAGGCCACTAGGCATTGAAATACCTCCGTCATTGGTATGGCTAATGGAGTGAAAGTATGGTTATTCGGATTTCTTCTGGGATATTGTGATGGGTTTCTTGGATAGCTATTTTGAGAGGTTGGGTTTTGAGATGATGTATTTGGGTAGAAATTACTGGGATTTTGAAAAGGTGTCGGATGATATGGATAAGAAGTAGGTTGTACTCGTGGTTGATTTGAATGTCTGGGTTGTAAAGGAAAATGTTGGTTTTGTTCTGGAGTCGAGATAATAGATGAAACCTCTTGTTCTTTTCCTTTCTTTTGAGGAGGTCGTTTAGACGCAGCAACAGATGAGGTTGGAGTTTCTTCCATTTTGGTATATGCATCCAAAATTTTTCCCGTCTTAATCCCATCTTCGATCATTTCTCCTTGTTGAATGATTTCGTTGAAAGACCTCCCAATGGAGGTACATAATTTATTATAATAAATTCCCTTGTACGACTGCATGAATAGATGCACGTATTCTGAGTCTGTCAGTGGTGGGTCAACTAAGGAAGCTTGATTTTTCCATCTTAATGCGTATTTCCGGAAGGACTCTTCGGATTCTTGTTTCATGCGAATCAGGAATAGACGATCGATTGTCATTTCTATATTATGGCGATACTAACGGATGAACTCCTGGGATAGCTCCGTCCATGATTGAAAACATTTTAAATTCAGTCGGGCGAACCAATGGGCGGCTGCCCCAGTCAGACTGTGTTGGAAAAGATGCATCATTAATTTCTATGGATTCGGATAACCGCAAAGTGCCTGATGCAGCGGAAGAAAACAAGAAACAAATGATAAAAGGGATAGGACAGAATGCCGGATTGATTCACCTGGAATACCTCCGTTGATTCTCTTCTCGATCTGTTAATTCGCGCACGAATACCCAGAATCAAGGCTCGCGGTCTGTTGATTTCGCGCACGAAATGCCAGAACATGGCTTCAAACCAAATCGTTGATTCTACAGCGGAAATGCCGAAGGGGAATTGTTACAATGAACAAGCACTACTGCTGTCAAGGTTTCTTCAATATCAAATTCAATCCCCTACATCAGAATGTGAGGCTCCTATATATAGGGCGGTCACGTGAAATACCAAAAGAGGCAACAAACCCTAAGTACAAATATGGGCCACCGACATAATTAGGCCCAAACGGAAAAGTCAAAGAAACCCTATACATCAGATCACTACAAATAGCAAAAAGGCAAAATTTACATTATTGTTGTGAGGGCAAACAGAGAAAGGAACACGCCCTCAGTCTATGGAACAAATCCCCATAGCGTAAGTCTGCTGCCTTATCCTTTTGCCGAACTGGCTTATTCTTGTTGCGTAGAGGTAAGAGATGGGCTTGTCCGAGCTAAGTACTTATGCTCTGTGCTGAGCTGGTGGACGGTGCACGGGAGCAAGCCTTTGGGGACCTCCTGCTGATCAGAAAGGAATTGTCTTTCTTTGACGAGTGCGGGCCTGGGCTGGTCTGGTGGAGAAGACTTCTGGCCGAATTGAGGAATTAACAAACAAACTACTCAATTGGCAGTTCGGCCCAGTGGTGGGAGTGTGGGGGCCATTGTCTTGGCTTTCTACGGGACTGACAAGGGATCCTGGGTGAAGGGGGCCTGGCTGGCATAGTTGGGAGTCTGGGTGTGGCTTGCCGAGCTTAGAGGTAACAATAACTGAGCTCCTCTGTATAGGCCATTCCCAGAGTGCTGAGTTGAGATGTGATTGTTGTAGCCGAGCTGCGAGAGGGAGCTCAGCAGGCGTGATCTTCCTCCTCCAAAGATGGAATGGCCCAATCAAATACCAATGGGTTCCTTCCCCGAGATCGGCTGCAACTATGACCCAACAAGAGGG
>NMUG010011309.1:0-10665 GCA_002855965.1 Monotropa hypopitys
AAAACCCTCCTGCGGTCCCGTCCTAACGCGAGTGGAGCCGTGGACTCCTTCCGCTCCCGCGGTCCGACGAACCTCGTCGCCCGACAATGGCGACGGCGACATCTCGAACACCGACAACTCTTCTTCGCAACGGAACCCATCCCGAATCATCTCCGACGTATCAGAACCCCATCACAAACTTCAAACCTCTTGAATCTCATTCCGCCATACGGCGCAGTATGAAGCCCCTGGTGGCTTCGCTCCAGCACGACAACAGTGACGGATCGCAACACCAAAACAAGAACGCCCTCGAGTTGCGAAAGCTTCTAGAAGGCGTCTACGAATTGAACTCGAAAGACTCGAATAACTTCCCAAGTCACAACCCCCGTACCTTTAATTTCTAATTCCGTGATAGAATTTCGATATTTTTTTCTTCTTTTTGTGGGTTTTGATAAAAACCTATTTTTTATTTTTTTTTTGAAATTCAGGGCCTTTGACTTCGTCTGATTTCTCGAATGTAGTCTCTAATGGGTCTCACCTTCGAGTTGCCTACCAGGTCTGGCATGTACTGTATTGTTAATTTATCACAATTTGGATGCCTATATAGTACAGGAAAATCATCTTGTATAATTATTGTTGCAAGAAAAGTGAACAAATCAACAATAGCAGAGACATAAAGATTTATGTAGTTTCCCAAAATGTGCAAGGATAGAGAGTTTCACTGTCTCAATAGAGAATCACTAGAGAAGAGAATACAAAGAGCAGGCCATCAAAATATGTGAATAACCAAAAGGATATAAATGCCACCAAAATAGGAATAGTCAAAATAAAGATTCCACTATCTATTTTCCCCTTGTTCTAAATTACTACTATAGAAGTCACTATTTATAAGAGAAGGAATACAAGACACTTTCTTCAACAATTCTTCACTTTGACTTGAATTCTGTCGAACCAAAATCACCAACTATAGCTCTCTTTTGTGAACATGTCACTCGCCAAATGACCCCGAAGGGTGATCAAAAACCAAGCAATGCTTGAACTTGGAAACGGGAACTGATTTAGTCAACATATCAAGTGGGTTATTTGTTGTGCCCAATTTCTTCACCTCAACTTTCTTATGTGAGATGATATCTCGACCGAAGTGATATCTGATATCAATATGCTTGGTCCTCTCATGATACATCTGATTTTTAGTCAAATGTATAGCACTCTGCGAGTCACGAAACATTGAAGACCTATGAAGCACGGATACTCCGAAAGTAGTCACGTATGGGTATCCAATCCTCCGTGGATACGGATACACGCCCGATATGCCCCGATACATTTCGGATACGACTGTTAAGTATCATGTATTTAAAATTATTGATTTTAATTTCGGATACATTTTGGATACACAGGGATACTTTCGGGATACATATGGATACGTTTGGGATACATATGGATATGTTCGGGATGCATCAGGGTGAAATTTGAATTTTTTTGAAAATTTTGAAAAAAATACAACGAGAAATTGTAATTTATGGTATATATTGTAAAAGAGATAGTATAATTAAAGAGTCTAAGATGATGAGTTCTGGAGGAAAAAACCCTAGGCTGCTAAAGAGACGATCCCCATACTTGTTCGAACACCACTCTCTTGGTATTGCTTGATTCCCCTCTCTATCGATTAGTCTCTCTCTCACTTGCGAATTCCGATTACCGATTAGTGAATAACCTCTCTCTCATATACACTCTCCCTCAACAGTCAACCATCAGACTCATCATTATATATTATTATAACACGCATGACACACACATAATATATATTACACATATGACATGCATATATATATAATATATTCAATGGTTCTCTATCTTGTTTTACTATATATAATAATATGTATATACTATATACTATATGTAGTTAGCCAGTTATGCACTATGTCTTCTCTTCTTTTTTAACCTTTATTCATGTACTATATATCAGATATCACTGATCACTCATGATTTGTTTCTTTTACAATCAAATTTTTAGGCTAATGAGTACTTCGGGAACCGAAAGTTTAGGTTCCATGGCAAAAGTGGCACAAATGAATACAAAAATGCTCCTCTTTGGAATTACGTGGAAAGATTAGAAAATTTGGGAGGTGGAGGTGGAAATACTAGATTTAAATGCAACTATTGTCATTGTGAATATAAAGGGCCGTACTTTAGAGTCAAGTCCCATCTCTTGAAAATTTCTAGTAATGGGATCAGTGTGTGCCCCAAAGTGACTCACCTTGCCGAAATGAAAAAGAAACTTGAAGAAGTTGAGAATATGTAAAAGATGAAAATACATTAAAAAAAGTTCCTTTGCCACCTTCCTCGTACCAATCTAATTCGACCTGTAGAATGAGTTTTGAAACTGGAGGATTGAGGTTAGAAGGGTTTGAAATAGGAAAAAGAAAGGCAACGGACGCTACTACTATTGAGAAGGCATTCAATCTTGGTGCTTGAGATCGATTGCATTCTGAGATTGCTCACATGTTCTTCTCGGGTGGTTTGCCATTCCATCTATTTAGGAACCTATATTATGTGAGTTCATATCAATTTCTTGCAAACAACAATATCAGTGTTTATGTACCGTTGTGTTATAACTTATTGAGAACAACTCTATTGCAAAAGGAAATGACAAATGTTGAGAGGTTGGAGCCTACTAGAAAATAATTGAATGAAAAGGAATTGAGTGTTGTTACTGATGGATGGACTGATTCTCAAAGAAGGCCACTTATTAATTTTATAATAGCATCAGAAGCCGGAGCAATGTTCTTGAAGGCTATTAATTGTGAGGCGAAATACAAAGATATGTTTTCCATTTCTGAGTTGATGACTCCAGCTATTGAAGATGTTGTGCCTCAGAATGTGGTTCAAGTGATAACCGACAATGTTCCTGTTTGTTCTATTGTTGGTACACTTATTGAAAGTAAGTATCCTAAAATTTTCTTGACTCTTTATGTAGTGCACACATTGGATCTTGCTCTTAAGAATATTTGTGCACCAAGCCAACGTGGAGATACTGCTTTTGCTTATGATGATTGCAAATGTATTACACGTATTGTTGAGAGTGTGATGGATATAAAGAAATTCATATTGAATCATTCAATGAGATTAGATATTTTCAATGAATCTGTGCCCTTGAAATTACTTGTTGTTGAGGATACACGCTTTGCATCTGTTGTGATGTTGAAAAGGTTTGTACTTATCAAGTGTGGCCTCAGATCAATGGTCACAAAGAGGACAATGTTGACACGGCTCATGAGGTGTGAGACTTGTTGTTGAAAGAGAAGTGATGGAAAGAAATTGATTACATGCTTCCCTTCACCTTGCCAATTTATGAAATGCTTATAGCCTGTGATACTGATAAGTCAAGTCTCCACTTGGTTTATGAGATGTGGGATGCAATGATTGAAAAGGTAAAAGCGCCTATCTATAAGAATGAAAATAGGCCTGAAACTAATGTGTCGTTCTTTTATTCTTTTGTGCTCAATATACTCGGTGATACGTGGGCTAAAAACAACACTCTTCTTCATTGTCTTGCTCATTCTTTGAATTCAAGGTAACAACTCATTTCTACATTCGTAATTTCGTACTAAATCATATTTGGTTTTGAATTCATAATGTGATTTTCTATACCCTCTTTGCTATCTAGGTACTATAATGCAATATGGTTGGATGAAAATCTCGAGTGTATTCCTTTTCATAGAGATGAAGAAATTTCAACTATGAGAAACAAGTGTTTCCAAAGATACTTTCCAAATCCAGATGAGAGGAGGGTTGTCAATATGGAATATGCTAAGTTTTAGGGTTTCTTGGAAAATTTTAGAGATTTTGACTCAAGAAGTGATAGTGGTACTAGAACCACTTTTTGGTGATTTGCACATAGGTCTCCCGCACCTCCACTCCAATCTTTAGCATTGAAGTTGCTTAGCCAACCATGTTCATCGTCATGTTGTGAAAGAAATTGGAGTACTTACTCTTTCATTCTTTCCATCAAAAAGAACAAAATGACACCACACCACAACGAACAGAAGATTTGATTTATATGCACAACAATCTACGCCTCCTCTCAAGTAGAACTCGAGTATACATAGAAGGAGATACCAAATTATGGGATGTTGGTGGAGATGTATTTGATTCACTTGAGGGTGTCAGGATACTTCAAATCTTTCCCTTGATGAGCCGGATATGGAAGTTGTGATATTCACAAATGACGGTGAATAGAATGCAATTGGTGTGATATTCAAATCTTTTGTTTTGGTCATTTGGCAATTGGCTTGTATTGAATGATTTGGTATTTGTTTAGTTAGCTTTCTCTTTGTTGTGAATGATGACGGTTAGCAATTAACATGTACTAAATACTTGGTATTAGACTATTAGCAATTCAACTCTTCTTTCGGTTTTATTTTTATGTCCACTACAAAGACTAATAATTATAAAATATATATAATTTTTACAGATGTATCCCCATCGTACCCATATCATGTCATATTCGATACCCGTATTCGTATCCATCCTTCATTGCTGAAGACACGCCCTGTGCAAGACCACTCTCTAAAAAAACATCTCATCCACAATGCTTCTTTTACATCTTCAACAATGGCCATCTATGAAGCATGGGTACCGGTACGGGATACGAGTATGGTACAGGTATGGGAACGGGAAACGACACTAACCCAAAAAAGTAGGATACAACGAATTTATTTACTATTTTATTTATTATTATACTATATTTTATTGCGTAATAATAAAATATGAACATTTTTACTACCAAAAAAACATGAATAAAACTTCAATGAAACAATATTGAAAGAATTCAATACAATATGAACATTGAACACATACTGCTTGTTGAACTAATATTCTTAAAAATATGAAAATTACAAAACCAATGAAATAATTAAATAAACAATTACAAAATCAAAATCAAGATAGGTATGTTTCATGATCTGCAAGATGGAATTAGATAACAAACACATCAAAACAATTTTCTAAAACACAGAAAATAGAGCAGATGTCAAGGTATGAGAAGCATAGATACATCAGTTACACTGAGAGCATAGATACATCATTGAAGGAACTCAATGAGAAACATCATAGATACACTGAAAGCATAGATACATTGTTGGCCATTTTTTAAGTTTTAAGTCATATTCCAAAATTATTTTTATATAATACATTCAATTGAAGAGGAGAGGAATCGTCGAAGAGAGAAATCGCAACTGTACTGCTGGAGGGTTGCCGAAGATGTCTCTAAATGGAGGGGAATCGACCGATATAGGAATCGTTGGAGGGGAATCACGACTGGAGAGGAGGTCATCGGAGAGAGGAATCGATGGATATAGGAATCGCCAGAGACATTGTTGACTAGAGAGGAGGATGTCAACGGTTGGAGAGGAGGCTGCAGACTAGAGAGAAGTCGGTCGCCGGCCTGGAGATGTCTATCACAGCCGTCGTCGGCTGCAGACCGACATTTTGTTCCTGAACTGTGTCTTCCATCTGCTTAGACCCCTTAAACAAAGAGTTTTCATTAAAATTCACATCCCTGATGATTAGAAACTTAGAATAATCAGAGCACCATAATCTGTACCCTTTTACACCTGTTGGATAACCCATGAAAATATACTTCTTGGCCTATGGCACCAATTTACCCTCTTTCACATGAGCATAAGTTGGACACCCCAAAAAATTCAACATAGAATAATCAGATGGATGACCTGATTATATCTCGATCAGAATCTTGCACTCCATAGCAGTCGACGGAGACCCGTTCACCAAAAAACATGTCGTGGATACGGCTTCAGCCCAAAATTCTTTCTCCAAACCGGCATTGGACAACATACAATGTGCCTTCTCTAACAAGGTCTTGTTCTTCTGTTCAACCACACCATTTTGCTCAGGGGTTTTCCTCATTGTGCGATGCCTCATAATACCCTCATCATTGCAGAACCCATCAAACTCGCCTGAACAAAACTCCAACCCATTATCATTTCTCAAACGTTTTATTACCAGTCTTATTCTCTATCAAATTTTAAACTGTTTGGATGTATTAAAAGCGTCACTTTTATGCTTCAAAATATGCACCCAAACATTACGAGAGAAATCATCGATAATGCTCATAAAATAAAGAGAACCACCAATAGAAGTTACCTCAGAGGGACCCCAAAGATCCGAAATAATTCACCCTGCCTTTGGTGCGATGAACAACTGTGTTGAATTTTACCCTGCACTTCTTTCCGTAGACACACTGCTCACAGAAATTTAGCTTTTCTGTTTTCTAGCCACATAGCAAACCCTGTTTGCTCAAAATTGTCATCCCCCTCTCGCTCATAGACAACAGTCGGAAACGAAACCCTATTTTTTCAACTAGAAGTTCTGATATCAGTTTGTTGTAACAAACGTTATGAATGCGACTAAGAACGAGAAAAGTGAACAAATCAACAATCGCACAAGACACAAAGATACCTGGTTCCCAAAAATGGGTACATCCACGGGCGAGGAGAGGGAGCTTCACTATCTCAATGGAAAAGAGAATACAAAGAGCCGGTTATAAACCGTAACTCTAGAGAGGCCACCAAAATATAGAAATAGACAAAAGAATCCAAAGGCCACTGAAATAGGAGCATCTAAAATAAAGATTGAACTCTGTATTTTTCCCTTATTATAAACTCCTATATGGGTCACTATTTATATTTATAGGAGAAGATAGATGAACTTTTTTTATTGTCCAATGTGAGACAAATGCACAACAAAGAATACAAGACACTGTCTTCAACAATTATCATATTGAATCATCACCAGAATGATTGAGAATGATGTGCAGATGTCATTCCTGTTATTAAATGTCACATTAAGTTGAGCACTGCATTTTAAAATTACAAGTCTCCATGCTGTCCCAACATTTTGCATAGAAATTATGTTTGTGTATAAACTGTGGACCCGTATACACGGACTGGATCAACTTTTCAGTCGACTAGTGAAACTCCGGCCTTGCTAGGGACCGTAGGGTGGGAGTTCGAATCCCGCTGGGCTCCGTAGCTAGGTGTGGATTTGACTCCCTTGTATGTTGACATAGTGTACAGGCAACCCTGGATCCTGGACCAATTGAGGCACATCCCGCGATTTACATCCTCCACGAAGCTCTAGGGGCAGGGTAGTGGGGGCCTTCGGGGTTGGGGGTCAACCTTTTTAGTGTGGGTCCACTATCTTTTTCTTATGAAGTTGTGCTCCATTACATATATAGCTATTTGACTTTTTTACCTTTTCCAATTGTGATTCTTATTGCTACTTATTAGCATCTTTGTGATGGATACTTTCTGCATCTTTAGGGAGTTCGTGGTGCATACAGTGAGTCTGCGGCGGAAAAGGCATACCCGAATTGTGAAGCAGTTCCTTGTGAACAGTTCGATACTGCTTTCGAAGTATGGTCTCCAACCCTGCAATAATGACATGGAAAAACTGGTTTGTTCATATCTGTATATATATATATATATATAGTTTTTGTGCACGTGTGTGCATATCAAGGAAATGTAGCTATATTAGCACTTGAATTAATAGTTTGTGTTGGTGAATCTTGAGAATATGTTCACCAATTGTACATGCATTTTAACTGTAATTAGTATTGTTTTTGAAATATGGCTGTACAAATTTTGTTACTCTCCCTCTCTACTTTCTGTCGAATGTTCAACCGGATGTTATGATGTTTTTTTATTAACAATCATTGGCCCTTCCATGATCCTTGATTTTTCTCTTATTTAGTTAGTCCACCGGACTGAATCAAACTACTCGTCTAATGATAATCTTGGGAACTTATGATTACCTTAACCCTAGGTTCATAATTGAGTCTTGTATGGATGCTAAATAACTAGAAACGAACTTTTGTTATTATATTCACAATGCACAACTCAAACCATAGTAAATGCTTTTGTTGTACACCTTTCTTCTTTTACACTTCTTCCAGCTCAAGTGTTCTGTGTTTCTTGGTTTTAAGTAAGCGTAGCTGTTATGTGATGGAGTATTGGGAATGCATTAAGTAAGCGTTGCCGTAAGGTTGTATTGGCTTTTAATACACTTTACTCTCTGCAAGACTGCATCTTTACGTTGATGGACTACAAAGGTTTTATTCTTCTTCGATGTTCTGATTGCAGTCTGTTGAACGATGGCTCGTCGATAGAGCAGTTTTACCAATTGAGAATTCTCTAGGGGGAAGCATCCACAGGAATTATGACCTTTTACTTCGTCACAGTTTGCATATAGTTGGGGAAGTGAAACTTCCGATCCGGCATTGTTTGCTAGCTAACCATGGTGTTAAAATAGACAATTTGAAGAGGGTTCTAAGCCATCCACAGGTATTCTATCCCTACTTCTTCAATCGTTTTTGTAGTGCATAATATTTTGATCTAATACTTCATGAAATTTCAGGCGCTTGCACAGTGTGAGAATACACTAACAAAGTTGGGAATGGTCAGGGAAGCTGTGGATGATACAGCTGGTGCAGCAAAGGTAGGTAAAAATTGGGAGTTGGCCGACATTTCTTTGTTAGCTCCTCCTGGTGTTTGATATGAAGATACGCTTAATGTAAGATACTGCTTGCAGGGTTTTCCAGCCCTTTGGAACTAATTGTGGTTTTTTTTGTCTGTAACCTGTGCAAAATTTCTTTATGTTGATAGTTTGTTGCTTTACACAAACTAAAAGATGCTGGAGCAGTTGCTAGCTCTGCTGCAGCCACGATCTATGGATTGAATATACTTGCGGAAGATATTCAGGTTGGTATTTAAATTTTCTTGTATAGATATCAACTGCTACACATTTATTGGACATTGAGTAATTGGTGCTTTTTCTTGAATAGGATGACTCTGACAACATCACTCGATTTCTGATGCTTGCGAGAGAACCTATAATTCCTGGCACAGAGAGGCCGTTTAAGGTTAGTCCCTCACATTGTGAATTACTGGCAACTCTAGTAGATAATTTTCCCTGTTTTTTACTGTGCTTGTTTGGAAAGTTTGTTTCTGTTATTTTGAATGTTAAGGTCTCACTAATGAATGTTGTTTTTCTTTTGCTTTTAGACGAGTATAGTGTTCTCGCTGGAGGAAGGTCCTGGAATGCTTTTCAAGGCACTTGCTGTTTTTGCAATGAGAGAGATTAACCTAATAAAGTTATGTTCTTTTGGCTCGGAATTTTTGTCTTCGCTTCCCATAGTTTGATTGAAGCTATGCCGCTCGGTCGGCTGTGCTGACAGCCTATTGTTGTCCTTTCTTGCCAGATTGAAAGTCGCCCACTGCAAAAGCAGGCCCTGAGAGCAGCACTGGACGAAAGCAATAATGGGGTTTCAAAGTAATTATGTCTCCTTATATTTCTGCTTTATGTGTTTCTCCTAAACCTGTTGTGATATTTGTTTTTGCGCCGAGTTTGTGTATACTGTTTCCTGCACATTCACATCTTTGTCGCATTCTTTGTATTTGTACAGACAGTTCCCTTATCTGTTCTATGTGGATTTTGAAGCGTCAATGGCTGACCAAAATGCACAGAATGCCCTTGGGCATCTAAAGGTGTGATTTCTTCAGTTCCATTCAGCCTTGGTTTAAGTCTTAGCCACATTGATAATACTCAGATATGCACTACTTTGTCAGGAGATGGCTACATTGTTGAGAGTGCTCGGAAGTTACCCGACAGACATTAGCATGACATGACTGTTTGTTAGAGCATCAGAATGTGTTGTTCTGGATCTGATGTTTCCATTTTTTATCCAAAGAAAGTCACTTTGCTTTCATTAAAAGATGAGTAAAGAGATTAAGGATTTTTTTCCACAAATGCAAAGTCCATTGCTTCACCAGATGGTGTTTCTATTCTATATCTTGCCAAACAGAGTTTGTTTTTTTAATGTGTCTTGCCAACATTAGTGCTCTCTCTTGCCTTAGATTTGTGTTCTCGTTCTGAAACATTGGTGAAAGTGGATAATATGGTTTTCAATTCTTTCCTCCTAAGCTTTGTTTGGTATCCAGAAACAAAGTGGGATAAAAATGCTTAGTCCACAAGACTAGGTGAGAAATTTAATGAAAGCAATATAAAATTTTTCTTTTCTTTAAGGACATAATTATCACAATTACACCATAAACATAAACATCACTAACCCAACATCACAACGGAAGACAATTGATTAATACCTCACTAATATCTTGGACTAAAACAAATGAATGTGCCAAGTCACCATAAAGCTCATAACCTTACTAAATCCACAACTCTAACTATAGTGGTGAAACAAAACCCAAGTACGACGATAAAACTAAAAAAAGCAAAGGATAACTAAATTATTACATTCTTTTTTCTCCATCCACTTTTCCAAGCTCAAATACAACCAATCCTTGCCCATGAACCTGTAGTGGATCGCTACTCTAAGCTACCTGAATTTTAAAAGGAAATCAGAGTGATATATAGAATTATAAATTCCAATATAAGAAATCTTTTCTCAAAAACCTTAGGCCGAAGCGTACCTTAAAAAACTATTTTGGCCATTGCCCACCTTTTAAAACTCTTTTGGCAGATGCTCACCTTCGAAAATTCTTTTGGTAGATGCCTATCTTTGAGAATTATTTTGGCGGATGCCCACCTTTGAAATTTGTTTTGGAGAATAACCACCATTGAAAACTCTTTTGGCGTATGCCCACCTTT
>NMUG010011310.1:0-10667 GCA_002855965.1 Monotropa hypopitys
GTAGGCAGGCATAGGCATGGGGAATGGGGTGGGCGTGGGAATGGGGAAATGTGAAAGTATGTATTGTGCAGTGTGAGAAGCACTATGTAGTGTTGGAAGATGTATTGGCATGGGGAGCTGTATTGATTAGGTGCAATACATATTGGTTGCAAATAGGGACGTGTGGAGCTGTATTGGTTAGGTGCAATACATATTGGTTGTAATAGGTAGGTAATCCAATGGCTGCAAACACACATACAAAGATCTAATGGTCCAAAATGTATAAAATTCAAAAAAAAATCATAAAATCATCTTCCCTTATTATATAGATAGAATATAACTCGCTATCAAAATTTATATTTTCCAAATCTCCTAAATACAACCCACAAAGTTTTTAGTTAATACCAAAATGCACTCAAATACAAATAATTATAAAATAACCATAATGCCATTAAATTAACCAACCATAGGCTTCAAAATTGACATGGATTTCCCTCCTCTTTCTCACAGATGGTCGTATCTGTAATACCCTGAAAATTTTAAACCTTTTTTTTTTGAAATCCTTATAAAATAGATAATATAGGTAGGAGGTGACTCGCTACCCAAAGTATCAAATCCATGAGACTTCCAATGAGTGAAATAAATCCACTAACATGGTACAATGGTACAAAGTGTACAAGGAAGCGGAAGAACAATAAGTACAATAACTTACTACAATATCTACCAAGGTATACAAAACTGAAAGAGTAAGGGATAGACAATCTTCATAGGAAATCATGCCGCTACTCAAGAACTCCAATCACGAGTCTTCTTAATCCTATAACACAGAACACTGGGGGAAGGGGAAAGGGGGTCTGAGCTATCCACATGCTTAGTAGGAAAACCACTAACTACTAACAAGCATGCATATGAAGGGTGTGTGCCCAATTGTCCACATGTAAGACGTAGCAAGAACAGAAAAAGGAAACAAGGCTAGTGATGTGCAAATGCATCCCTAAGGTGGAATGGACACAAGTGCTACGCCAATCGTAAATATAGACTCTAATCCCCAAAACTCTCAAGAATACAGTGAGACAGTTTCCAAGATCCAACTAACGTGGACTACGATCCAAACACAAGTCCAGACCTCAACGACTAGGTTAAGATAACCATAAGAACCTACCAGAAAGATCCAAAATAACCACACCACCGAGGCTACACTTATCAACCAATTCCAAGATCCTCTATCAAACTTAGACATTGTTATAGATTAGATTCATAAGTAATTTTGGCATATTTGAGTGATTAAGGTAAGTTTTCCAATTCTCTCAACCTTATCAAAACAAGGGAGCCATATACATTCACCTTGACGAGACAAGGAATGTCCAAAGATCATTCATTATTATTATTGTTGTTTTACCGCATATTCCCAACTTATCAAAACAAAAGGGTTACGTATCTCAACCTCGTCAAGACAAGGGAGTGATCAAGCCTTCGAGTTAGAACTCAATTAAGATATTTAAACCAATCATTTAACTCTAATAAGATATGTCAACATACATGCCAGGTGTCTCCATATCCACCGCATGATGGTCCCAATGCGAGTGCCATGAATTTCCATATATTCCACATGGTGGTCCCAATGTGAGTGCTAGGACTGTCCATATCTGTCGTTTGACTATATCCACAGAGCTTGATGATTAGTTTATTAAGTCTTATTAATCTCATATTTAATTTACTAGATCTTCCGAGACCAATTTAAACCAATCATTCAACTCTAACAAGATATGTCAACATACGTGCCAGGTGTCTTGTCATGTCCCGGATTTTCAAACCATATTTTTTTTGAAATATAAAAAAGGACAACATGGACTAATAACTTTAAAATATCTACCCATTCCAAAGTATGGAAAGTAAAGATGGGAAAGGGGAATGTCACACACACACACATACACACCATAAAACAATGTTTAAGTTTACAGTCTAACCAAAAACAATTATTACAATCCTAGGAGCATGGAATTGAAATGAAATAAAACTAGAAGAAACCAAACGATGGTACCCAAGAGAAAGGCACCCCAAGCTCCAAGCTCCAAGTCAGGCAACCAGGTCGGTACCTAAAAATAGAGGGTTAGGCAACAGCCTAGTAGAGAAAGCCTATACCCAAATATATCCCAAGTTGAGACAAAAGATGCGAGTGCGAGAATAAAATATAAATGCATGTGATGTGGACCATTTCATAGTTCTAAAGATCATTTTCCAAGTTCTTTCCAAATTTCCATTTTTCAAAACCATTGGTTTTCTTTCATAAGCTCAACTTGACAAAATCAAGGAGAAATATTCTTTTAAACATCTCATATCAACCTTAACGAAATTAAGGGAGGTACAATTACATTATTAAGATTTTATTGAGTTTCATCTTGTTCCGTGCTAGTCGCCTGCTAGCTACCAACCGTATGTTCCTCACAATTATACTACCTTGGGAAGGACTCCAGTAGACCCCCATTGCGCAACGTAGTGAGTGTAATCCACTCAGAGAACGAAATTCCTATATGATAAATTTAGCCAACTCAACTCATCTATCATGTAAGTGGTCAATTTAAAACATTCGTTTAATTTCCGGGATTATGGCATCCATACCTCCTAATCACCCTAAATGACCAAACATGATTTTTAAAATTGATATCCAATTCCTCAAATTAAAACGTTTATAAGATCATACGACCATTTTGCCATCATCAATTTCAATGATAAATCCCTCAATTTAAACATTCCACAAAGACCCGAAATTAGGGTTTTACACAAATTGGGGGGGTTCAAATTTTGTTTAGGGATCTTGAAATTGGTGACAAGAAAGGTCAATTAGGACCCATAACAACACAAACCCTCAATCAATTTGGAAATAATAGTACCCACCACATGAACTACGAAATTTCCTCATTCTACCTTAACACCAAGAGAGGGAAAGGAGAAATCCAACTAAGGAGATAAGAGGAATAAGCATACTCTACCTTAAAGATGATTGAACAACACTTACTCAACCCTAGATGAGGGAATATCGAAGGATGAATGAGCTTTGTACGTCAATAGAGAGAGGAGAGAGTCGTCTACAACTTTAAATCTTGAAATATCTTCAAACTCCAAGTCAAACTCTTGGAATCTTAGAGAGAAGTGAGAGAGACTGAGAGGTTTGAAGGGTGAACGGAAGAGAGAGAGAGAGAGAGAGAGAGAGTTCTGGAGAAAAAATGAGGGTTTAGGGTGTGCGTGATGTATTTATATCGAGGTCCAAAGACAAAATACCCTCAGACAAAATTTCCCGAAAACCAGAATTTAACTCACAGACTACCGGTATACGGGACCGTATTCCCAATAGTTGGAGCTGCAGCCAAGCCTATAATTTCTCCCATCCGTCTGTATTCCCGGTAATCTGGGTCCTTCTCTCGGTATTTCGGGCCTCTACCACGTACTTTTAGTTCCCCCTCCCTGAACTCCAGTAATCGATTCCTCTTCTATTGGGAGTTGGAGGCTTCTCCTCTCGTACTCCCGCACGGTCTCTCGCTATTCCTTCCCTTCTCCCGGTAGTTGGGGGCTCTGTCTCCCTTCCGTCCTTCTGGCCACTTCTCCTCTCTCGCACACACCCTTCCTCTACCGGGAGTTGGAGGTTTGGCCTATCTTCCTTCTTACAGGAGTTGGCAGGGGGGGGTTGGGGGGGAGGGGTTGGGGGGGGGAAGAGGGTGTCAAATAAAGAAATTTTCTTACGGGCTTAGGTTCTTTGTCCGAACTCCGATTTGGACGATTCAAGTTGTGTTGGATTCGCAATTGAATTATCTACTACATTCTAGGATCAACCACATCCACAAACGAGAGATGATGTTGAGATTAAAAATCAATCAAAATCCGAAGAATGTAATTGAAAATCTAAATTCAATTTAAATAAATTTTTAACCGTTACATCTCATACCCCTTAAAAAAAATTCATTCTTGAATTTAACATAAGGTAGAGGCAAAAGGGAGAAGATCATCATGAAGGGTTACTACAAGATATGTTACAAGAGAGAAGAGATGCAATTTGAATTGATACAAGAGAGGAAAATTACAACGAAATCAAAACCAATCCGGGTATTCCACCCTTACTTCATCTTCTCTTTCTCAAGTGGCCTCCTCAATGCCATGATTTGACTACAAAATCTTCAACAATAGAATAGTTTTACCTCGCAAAATTTGCATTCTAGAATCAAGAACATAGATGGGTTACTCTTTATACGATACATCAGCCTCCAACTCCACATTATCATAATTGATCACATGTGAGGGATCCGATTCGTACTTTCACAATATCGATACATGAAAAACATCATGGACATTGGAGATGTTGGCCGGCAATACCAAATGGTAGGCCATCACCAATCTTCTCAATGACATCAAAAGGACCAATATAGCGGGGATTGAGCTTCTCCTTCTTTTCAAAACGAGAAATACCTCTTCTAGGCGATATCTTAAGGAAAACATGGTCACCAACTTCAAAGGATAGAAAACGACGATGACAATTAGCATAACTCTTATGCCTACTTTGAGCCATAAGCAAATGTTGGCGAATTAATTTAATTTGCTCGGTGGTTTTATGAGTTGCCTCGGAGCCAGAAATAGTAGATTCACCCACTTCTAACCAACACACATGAGATTTACACGGGCGGCCATACAATGCCTCAAAAGGTGTCATACTGATACTCGACTGATAAGTATTATTATAGGCAAACTCTACCAAAGGAAGATGATCGGACCAACTACCACCAAAATCAAGAACATAAGAATGGAGCATACCTCCAAGATCTGAATGGTATGCTCAGATTGGCCATCAGTCTGAGGATGGAAAGCGGTACTAAAAACAAGCTTGGTGTCCATGGCAGCTTGCAAGCTACACCAAAATCTAGAAGTGAATCGGGGATCATGATCAGAAATAATAGAACACGGGGCACCATGCAACCGAATAACCTCGCGAATATAAAGCTTACTCAAGGAATCCAAAGACTGAGTAATACGAATGGGCAAGAAGTGTACAGACTTCGTCAAAAGGTCTACCACAACCCAGATAGCATCAAATCCACCCGGTGCTTTCGGCAAACCGATCATAAAATTAGTGGTCACATGCTCCCACTTCCATTCAGGAATAGGCAAGGGCTGTAACAACCTGACAGGCCTCTGATGCTCGGCCTTAACTTGCTGACAAGTAAGGCACCTAGCCACAAATTCAACAACATCTCGTTTCATCCCCGGCCACCAAAACTGACGACAAAGATCATGGTACATCTTTGTGCCACCAGGATGAACGGCAAAAGAAGACTGATGAAACTCATAGAGAATAACCTTACGGCAAGAAGTAGGAACAAACAACCGACCATACAAAAGAATACTCAAATCGGCATAGGCCATCCATCCAGGACTAGCCTCACCAGCCAGGAACTTAGAGCAATAAACGGTAGCCTCATCATCGCTAGCTTGTGCCTCAATGACATTCTGAGATAATGTTGAACGAATGGTCATATGGCATAAGGTAGTTTGAGGGCTAACTTTCGCAGAATAAGCAAAATAAGGTTGGAGATCGCCAACCAACTTCCAATCAAGAATGACTAAGCTGGCCAAATGAAAAGACTTCCTACTCAAAGCATCCACAACAACATTGGCCTTACTAGGATAGTACTGCAAGTCAAAATCATAATCCTCTAGATGCTCCATCCATCATCGTTGACGCAAGTTGAGCTCCTTTTGAGTAAAGAGGTACTTTAGGCTCTTATGATCTGAGAAGACCTCAAACCTTTCACCATACAAGTAGTGTATCCAACTCTTGAGAGCAAAACCGATAGCGGCCAACTCAAGATCATAGGTTGGATAGTTAAGCTCGTGGTCTTTCAACTACCTAGAACCATAATCAACTACTCGACCCATTTGCATAAGGACACATCCAAGACCATCGTGCGATGCATCACAATAGACTAAATACCCAACACCTCGCTCAAGAACAATAAGAATAGGGACGGAAGTCAATCTCCTCTTCAACTCCTCAAAAGAGACTTCACAATAATCACTCCATTCAAAATGGACACCCTTTTGGGTAACCAGCAAAACCGAAGAAACTCCGAATCTCAAAGACGTTGGTAGGACGCGACCAAGACATCACGGCCTCAATCTTACCTGGGTCCACAGATATGCCATCACAAGAAACAATATGACCTAGGAACTTCACTTCCAGAAGCCAAAACTCACACTTACTAAGCTTGGCGAACAACTGATGTTCACGAAGAAACTCGAGAACAACACAGAGATGAATCTGATGCTCTTTCTCAGAAGCAGAATACACGAGCATGTCATCAACAAACATCACTACAAAACTATCTAGATACGGATGGAAGATACGATTCATAAGATTCATAAAAGTCGCAGGAGCGTTGGTCATACCAAATGGCATGCCAACGAACTCATAGTGACCATACCTCATCTGAAAGGCTGTCTTGGTGACATACTCGGCACAGACTAACAATTGATGGTATCCCGATCTCAAGTCA
Organism: Monotropa hypopitys; assembly: GCA_002855965.1. Taxonomy (NCBI): domain Eukaryota; kingdom Viridiplantae; phylum Streptophyta; class Magnoliopsida; order Ericales; family Ericaceae; genus Monotropa; species Monotropa hypopitys. The sequence goes on from NMUG010011310.1 coordinate 6,519, forward strand.
ATCTTAGAAAAACATATGGAACCTCGGAGTTGATCGAATAAGTTATCAATCCTTGGCATGGGATACTTATTCTTCATAGTCACATAGTTCAACTTTCGATAATCAATACAAAGATGGAGAGAACCATCTTTCTTCATGGCAAACAGAACAGGGGCTCTCCAAGGTGAGGAACTAGGGAGAATGAAACCCAAGTCTAACAATTCTTGCAATTGAATCTTCAACTCCTTTAACTCGGCAGGGGCAAAATGATAAGGAGAAACATAAATAGGATAAGTCCCTGGCACAAGACCGATAGAAAATTGCACATCCCTTTCTGGAGACAATCTAGGCAACTCTTCCGGAAAAACATCCGAGAACTCGGAAACTACATGGGCAATTCTATAGGACGGGAATCCACATCGTCCAAACACAAACTGGCCAACAAACACTGAAGAGATCCTTGTTTCTTAGAATCATGACGACAATTCTCTAGGGGTTCACTCTAATCCCCGTAGAAATAGAAGAAGTCCCCTTCAAGAGAAAGAATCTTGACACGTCGACGATGACAATCGATGGTGGCATGATAGGTGGACAACCAATCCATGCCCAGAATAAGATCGAACCCAGACATAGCCAAAATTATGAAATCACAGACGAATAGCCGATCCTCAATGGTGAGGTGGCAACCACGAATGACATGATATAATGGAACTCTACCACTAACGAGAGTCTCTACCATCATAGGGGGAGTCAAAACGTCTAACCTCAAACCCAACATAGATGTAGCGAGGAATGAATGCGATGCTCCAGAATCTATCAAGACATCAGCAAAAGAACCATAATTAAGGAACGTATGCCGCACGACAGAAGTGTTAGGTTGCTGCTGAACTGTAGGAGGGGTAACCACTAGAATAGTGTAAGCTCCACCTCGGGCAAACTAACTGCGATCCTGACCACCCCGGTGTCCAGATGACTAACCAGGAATCGAGGCACTAGCATGATCTGCTCCAGAACTCTAGCCCGAGGAAGCAGGACCAATCTGCATGTGCTGATCTGGACGAGTCTGCTGAACTGAACCCATCTCACTACGAACACCAGCCTTCACAGGACATTCTCTGGAGATATAACCGGACTAGCCACAGTCGAAGCAAACCAACAAGGGATACGCAGTGCGATAATGCCCTGGTTGATTGCAACGATGACAAACAACTTCCTGCCTGGTAGAGAGTCCAGGACTTGCAACACTGGCTTGTGAGCCCTGTCCCCTAGAGAAACAGGAATGCTTACGCTACCTCTTCCTCTCCAAACTGCCAGAAGAAGAATTAAATCCAGATACTTGCCTCCTAGGTTCCCAAAGACAAACCTCCTTTGGAGCCTCTTTCTTCGGCTCGATCATTCTGGCACACTCTACCATATCCACAAAATTCCTAATCCTTTGACTCATCACAAGTCATTGGCTTGATGAATGCAGACCCTTCTCAAACCTCTCACACTTTCTTTCCTCAGAACTGACCAAATCGGGGCAAACCTGGACAACGCCTGAAACTTGACAGAATATTAGGTAACAGACATGGAGCCTTTCTCCAACCTCTTGAACTGCTCTCGGAGTTGATCACGATAGGACTTTGGGAAGTACTGGCTCTCAAAGATAGCCTCAAACTCCAACCACGTCATAATACCAATTGGGTCCTGGGCAACCAAAGGGTTGAAGTCCCCACAAGCCCTCAGTGCATCACGACGAGCTTCGATGATAGCCGACCACCACTCATTGGCTTCACCAATAAAATGATATGATGCGAAGGAAATTCTTAGATGATTCTCCTGGATTCTTAGCATGTCTAGGATTTCTGGACTTCAGACAACCAATAATTAGCTGCCAATAGATCCCCTTCCCTACTGAACTTGGGAGGATCCATACGACAGAATTCTCGGAGAGACTCGATATCGCGATCACCAGGTGCTTCCCTAAGAGGGATCACTCCATGGCTTGCCTCAATCATAGCAGCAACAACTCTCGCATGAACTGATTATGGATAACCAAACCCTCAAGAGCTGGCATGATAGGAGAGATATCATTATCAAAGTCACCATGTTGGCCGGTGACTTCCTCACTAACGACATCAGGGATAGGGAGTCCTTGACGCCCCCTTCCTCGACCCATAGCTCTTCGGGGAGGCATAGCAACTACAAAAAAGAAGGATGTCAAAGGTTAGCCAAGATTAAGACTCCTACCCTACAACAGAGTAGAATACCCTAGAAACCACCATGACTATATGATAAGGAGGTCTACTTCTCAGGAATGAGGCAAAGACACTCTAGACTTCATCTACTAGAGTAAAACTCACAGGAATAGAGATACCAAGACAAGAGGTCCATTATGGACTCAACATCACCCTAGAACACACCATTAGATTTATAGGAAAGATCCCATTTAAATTGTTTCTTATAAAACACACGGTACTCATGCAATGCAACACACTCCAAACACATTGCATGAATGCAAACTTTCAAAATAATGCACCCATCGAGACCAAATAACTCCCTAAAGGCCTAAGTTTTTGAACGAAAACTCTGATACCAAGTTGTCACGTCCTGGATTTTCAAACCATATTTTTTTTGAAATATAAAAGAGGACAATATGTACTAATAACTTTAAAATATCTACCCATTCCAAAGTGTGAAAAGTAAAGAAGGGAAAGGGGAATGCCACACACACACCATAAAACAATGTTTAAGTTTATAGTCCAACCAAAAACAAATTATTACAATCCCGGGAGCATGAAATTGAAATGAAATAAAAGTAGAAGAAACCAAACAACGGTACCCAAGAGAAAGGCTATAATGGTTCAGGAATTTAAATATAATTTCCCGTTATTTTTAATTTATCCTTGAGAATATTTAATTATTTAAATATTCATTGAATCTCATTTGGAACCAATTAATATCATTTTCTTTGAAATAGTATTCTTATTGGTCATTCAAGTCAATCCCCAAAGTCATTTTTAATTATTCCCGAGCCTTCCCGAGATGAGTTTTGGTATCATGAGGAGTTGAGTATACTTGAAATGGGAAATTGAAGTATTCGTGGATGTTCGAGTGATTTCCACAGAGTGTTCGGCAATCACGATTCGAGAAGTTAGTCATCCTCTTCCCCCCTTATTTCGAAATGACCTAGTCCCTTTTCCCTTTTTATTTCGATATGTGCGCTGTGGAGTTTGGCCCACCATCTGTATTTCGATATGCAGAATAGACATATCAAAATACCCCTTTGATATTTCTCACCAGTAGGTTTTTGAGTCAATTGTATTTTAATATGTATGTGGGACATATTGAAATAGGATGTCCAATGCCTTCCTTCTCGTTTGTGACATTTTGATATATCCAAGGCTTATTTCGAAATATTGGTGCCTGGCATTTCATATCGAAATGGACTTTATTTCGATATGCATGGTAGGTGCATATCGATATGAAAATCCTTCTGCTCCATTTGGTTCATTGTGTATTTCGATATACTCCTTGGAGTATATCAATATATAAACTCTTCTGCTCAAAACTTCTTTTGTAGCATTTCGATATACCAATATGGGGTATATCGAAATGCAGTGTTATCCGGGAAAATGCTTGACTGTTGCATATCGATATACAACCAGTGTATATCGATATGCCCTTCATTAAGGGTATTTTTGGGATAAGATTTGGGCACCTATATAAACTATTTTCCTACTCAAACCTAAACGAAAATCAGTTTATACATCATTCCCAACAGCCTCCACTCGTCTCCCTCTCCTTCTCTCATGTCTCTAACGTCTCTCCCTCATTTCTCTCTTGATTTCTCTTCTTATTTGAAGGATTTTGAACAAAAAACCCTTCACAAACCTTCTTCCCTTCACCTCCGTCTACACATTGACAGTCATATTTTGGTGGCTCGTGTTGAAGAACTCTTAGTTTTGGTGTTTGGCTTCTATAAGGTAGAATATCTCTAACCACTTGTATGTATGTTTTAGGATATCTCTCTCTCTCCCTCATTTAAGCAAATCTCAAAGGTATGCAAGTCTAGGGTCATTTGGGGTTTCCTAGAGTATATGTGGTGGGTCTATATTTTGATTGACCTTGGATATGTGGTCCATAGAACTTAAATTTCATATTTTCATGCATAAAATTAAAAGCCCC
>NMUG010011311.1:0-10667 GCA_002855965.1 Monotropa hypopitys
GAAAATCATAAGTTTCCACAAAAATATCACTAAACACAGTGTTAATTGTAATTAATGAAAAACAACTAATCTGGAGTTAAATAAGCACTAAATTGCAAAACTAAAAACATAGGGTTTGCCTTGAATGAGTGATGAACAACTTTTATGTAGACTTCCTCTCCAAAAACCTTGATTTAGGATTTGATTTTGAGTGATTTCTCCAACACACTCCCACTAATCTTCTCTATGGCCTCTCTCTATAGCCCCCACCAAGATTATCACTAACCCTATTGAGCTATGGACTCCTTTATATAGCCCTAATCAGAACTTTTAAAGACCTTTACTATTTTGCCCTTCCTCATTAATCCAAATCTCCCTTACATGCCATCCCATTAATTCAAAATACAACTATACAAATCTTTTGTAATTAATTATTATATTTAACCAAGACCCCCCCCCCAAAAAAAAATACAAACTCAACAATTTATTTTTTTCTTAATCTCATAAAATATTTTCGGACATATTTTTAATAAATAAAAATATAATTTATCTGGGACGGGTGTTACATTCAGACTCTTCAAAGGTGATCGACCTCAAAGTACAATCTATTTTCGCTTAAACTTGGATAGCCAATCCACACCAATGATCACATCAAAATGCATCATGGTTAAGGGAATTAAGTCCATCAACATAGACACTCCCCCAATAATAGCTTCATAGTTCCTAAAAACTGTTGAGCATAAAACGCCCTTACTCGCAGGTTGAGATACCAAAAGATTATAATTTAACGGTTTAGAAATTCTATCGATCTCTCCGAGATGCATCGTAGAAATAAAGGAATGCGTAGATCCAGAATCAAATAGCGCATAAGTAGGAAGTCCATATATAGAAATTCTACTTGCAATGACCCCCTCGTCATTCATAGGATCACCTAGAACAATAGCAAACACCCTTCCTTGCCTTTGATTCCGGTTGCCTTGATTAGCATAATTCCTCGGGTTCCCGACAGGTACCGTGTTCACTCCGGTGAGTGGAAGTGCATTAGGACAAGCATTCTTGTAATGCCCCACTTGATCATATCCAAAGCACATTGTAGGTCCTCTTTCCCAGCATTCCCCTTCACGACTCTTCCCACGCTTGGGACAATTCGGCCTCTGTCTTTGTTGATTATTTCTTCCTGTCTGGTTCTTTTGTTGGTTCCTTTTATAGTTTGCCTTCTTCAAATAGCTGGATCCTCCTTGGCTTTGGTTCCTTTTTCTTTCGTTAAACCTCCTCGCTTCATCAACATCTTGTTCCACCAAGATAGTTCTGTCCAAAACTTCAGCATGCATGGGTAGCTAAAAAGGACGAATAATCTTCCTTATATCAGGCTTAAGTCCTTCCTCAAACTTCCGAGCCTTCATCTCATCGTTAGCAATTAGATATGGTGTGTAAACAGCAAGATTTGTAAAATTCGCCTCATAATCAGCCACAGTCATTGCTCCTCTTTGCTTTAAGTTCTCGAACTCCATCCTCTTTGCATTTTGCATAGCTCTGGGCATAAACTTCTCACGAAAGTTCTCCAGAAATCTTTCCTAATACGTATTGGGTTCAGCCATGCTCTTTAAGTTCCACCATCTATTGGCTTCGCCCACCAATAGATACGACGTGATTTCAACTTTGTGCAGGTCCGTGCATCGGAGAAGACGAAAATTCTTCTCTAGCTCCGCAACCCATTCGTTTGCCTTAATCGGGTCCATCCCTTCAGGAAAATTCAGAGGTTTGAGTTTTAGAAACTCCTTTACAGCTGCTACATTGTGAATCTTTTGTGCCAGATTGATTCCTTTATCTTCGTGAATTGTTGGTGGTTCAACCACAAGTTCTTGTTGTCGTCGCATTTGTTCGACCGTGACTTGTTGAGCTTGGACAGTTCCAACCAACGTCCACACCATATCGCATAGCTCAGCAATTTCGTAGCATTCTTGACCAGTTTCTTGTGTATTAACCATTATCATAAGGAAATATTTTAATCAAAAGATAGGAATAATTTCAACACAAAGCAAGGAACATAACTGCATGAATGTGTCAGGCACACAACAAAAATACTCCGGATATAGCGACCATTTAATCACCACTCATCATTTGAGTCACTAGACCACTCATAAAGAGGATTGATCCATTCCTGATAAAATATTTCTAGGTTATCCTCTAGATTTTCATTCAAAACGAGTGGTATGTCGACTAGACCATCTACTACCGGTAGATCTGCATCGAGGTCTTCCTCTTCCATTAACACGCCCTCTTCTTTCGGAATATTTTCCTATGAGTTTGATTCTTCATCTACCTCCTCATTGACATCAAGGTGATGCAGGGCTATCATAAATATCTCATCAAGACTCCATTGTGGGATCCATTCTCTAGCCACAGAGCAAGCCTGTTCTCTGAGCCTAAGATGATAGTCAATCATGGCTCAAATGTGTGCCTCAGTACGATGCATATTCATATATGCAACTTGGGTTGCTATGTTACAAGCCATGCGTGTAGCATCCTCAATAAGCCTTGCCTTCATTACTTCCTCTTCCAAAGGAAGTACTCCTTGAGGTCCAACTTTATGGTGACCATAGGAATCATCACTAGAGTAGCCATCATTTCTAGAAGAATCCGAGTCGCTGCTAGACATAGCTACAAAACTCATAATATAAGTATGCATCTTCAAGGTAATCCATCTCCAAGATATCGTATTTGTACTTCTAAGTGCGTGCCTTGCAACCTAGCTCTAGCTTTTTTTATGAATTGATCAACTCAAGATCTGATACCACTTCTGTCACGACCCATCCCGTTCATAGGATGAGCACATGACCAGCCAACGAGAAAGCTCGCTAAAGGCCTAATATAAAAGAGTTGATGAATTTCTTAATAATATAATTATACGAAAGCATGTGAACAAAAACCAGAGTAGTGCATAGATGTTCCCATTAATATATCAGGATTACATCATCAGGCTTAAGATAGCCAATATAACAAAAGTACATCATTACAAAAAGGTCTCCCAAAACTTATAAACATAAGACTGCCAGCTCATTCCTCCTCTTGACCTGAAAATAGTTTTAGAAATGCATAAGCTAAAAAGCTAGAGTGAATCACTATATACTACAGTACAAGTTTCATGGATTAACAACATCATTCTTAAAAGATTAGATCCACAGTCAAAATATAGCTCAATGACTTAAATTTCAATAGCAAGGCTTTACCATAATTTCTCAACTTTCGCATTTGCGGTGATCATAATCCAACCTGTATATTTATATTCCAAATCTGCAATTCAACAATTAGTCTTTGTCGTATAGACTTATCAATCAATCATTCCTTTCAATTTATTCCATTTCATTTGCCCTTGTCGTATGAGCATTATCATCTCATCAATGCAGACATCTAGTCTTCCGTTTCTGTCGTATAAGCGTATACATGCAAAGCACTATGCTTGTGTCATATAAGCATATTCTTTTCATAACATCTTGCTTGTGTCGTATAAGCATCTTGATAATCATGCCTTATGCTTTTATCGTAAAAGCATTTTATTCTATTCACATTTAGGCCTTATGCTTCTGTCATATAAGAATTTCAATAATTGACTCATATCCGTGCTTTTGTCGTATGAGCACCTTATTACCGTTTCATCTCCATTTCAATTTCTTTTTCTCTTTATTTCATTATAATCCCTGTCGTATGGACTTTCACACTTAATTCTTCTTAACAACCATTTAATCAAATTAATTCATCTTGTTCATCCATGTGAAAATAAAGATTTCTGCTCATTCCATTTTCTCAAAATTTTTTGGAAATAAGATAGAATTATTGGTTCAATAACCATAACCATAATTTCAAATAAAAAACACTTGAAATGTACGAGTAAAATAGTATATAGAGATTTACCTGAATTGAGACTTATTAGGCTTCTAGACTTCTTCTCCTTAATGAAAATTAGCCCAAATCTGAATAATAATCTTATCTTAGCATTCTAGGAAATATAACTATTTCCCAAATATAATGCCGAGCTGCGCTAGTCGAAGCAAAGTCTGTCGGAGACTCATACCCAGAGCTGAGTTTTACCAGAAGTTCTTTGTCGAACTACCAGACTTGGTAGAGACTCATTACATCTATGGCCGAAGGGTTGAGGGTTTAACCAGAGTCTCATCTGAACATAAATTCAATGTTCTGCTCATAGATAGATTACCGGAGACTCACGTCTACCAAAACAATAATCTGCCGAGCTAAAACACAGCCGGCTGACGTGGCACCGAGCTGCCAAACTTGGTACGGACACCAATCTGAGCTGAGTGAAATTATGGATTTTCAAGTTTTGTTTTCAAGTTGATTATAGGTCGAAAATGATCGGAGGGATGTTTAAAGGTTCTTGGGCCAATTGCCCGAACACCAGGGTTGTAACCGAGCTGATAAAGTCAAAGAACGACTGACTTTTGCCGAGCACAATTTGCTTCGGACAGAGTGATGATCAATCGACCAATATGTGTATGGGAGTGCGGCCGGACTGAAATATGACTTCGCTGAACTAAAACAATAGTCTAAGCAAGCTTTAGCCAAATGCTAGTTTTTCCGAGCAGAAGACAAACGACTGTGCGACGAAGTTCTTATGGTCGAGCAGAAAACTCAACTGAACTTTATAACAGCCGCGCATAGGAGCGACAACAATAGTGTGTAGTAAGTCTACGAATGAGTCCGCTGAAGTAAAATCATTAAGACAAGACTTGAGTTTAAGTCTACCGAGCAACAATTTAGTATTTTAAGGCCATAACCGAACACAAAATAATTTAAATCAAGAGTTATACCTTTGGCCAGAGTTCAATGTGCCGAAGGTCAAATGATTTGAGCTAAACAGCTTTTGCCGAATAGTTTCTGATGTGAGCGAAGTCTTTGTTGAACTGAGAATACTTTTAGCGAACTAAGTTTGGTCGTCTAGAAATCTGGAGAGTGAATTCTGAACTGAGAACGATTAACCGAAGTTCAAAACAACGTTTCTGAGGAGTTTGAATGTACGACTGTAAGTTACCGAACAATGTTTGATGGTTGGGATGGGCGAAAAATGAGTTGCCAAGCACTTTAAGTATGAAAAGATGAGTTGTCGAGCACTTGAATTAAAAGTTCAAGGCTCTACCGAACTGAATTGCTTCAGACAGAATTTCTAGAGAGAGAAACAGAGAGTCTGGATGCTCTCAATTGGTGCTGTACCAAGAACGAATGGAATGAGATGAGTATTTATAGGTGAAGGCAAGATTCTGATTCCGAATGGTGACAGACACATGAACGACGCCACTCATAAAAAAGGTGGTCCTACCGGCCGCCAGCCTTGGATTCTAGCTAGCTGACCTCAGCCCACTCAGCCACATACTTTGGCTTCTTCTGCCGAAGTGATACATGACGTCAGCCCACTCAATACTCTTGTCTTACTTGATAGAGTGGCTGTCCAGATGGCCTGCTCATATGGCCGATTTGCCACAACCAAGCTGACGTGGACAAATCTCCACATAGCCGGATCCCTAGGCCGAACTCCTACTGAGCTCGGCAAATGCTCAACTGGACTCCCAAACTTCCTTCTTCTTTCACTTTGGCCCCTGATTTCATTCTTTTCTATATTCCTATAAACCCTAAGACTTATCAAGTCTAATAAAATCCTCAAAAAACATATTTGCTCAAATAATTATTTCTATTTAATATTTTCTAGGACCGGGGTCTCCCAGATTATCGATAACCAGTCGCTTGGGATTTAGGCCTGGGACTTCTTAGGTTTTGTTGGTTTCGCCAGTTTTGCTTGGTCCAGTTGCCGTAAGAACTCCGTTGCCACTTGTTCTACATCAGTCAGTTTCTGTTTAACATTCTTTCTGGGGTATATTTAATGTTTGGATTTTCTCATTCCAATCATTAAATAGGACCAGGACTTCTCATTCTAATTTAATCTTTCATGTGTGGCTTTCTCAATTTGATTATCATCTTGCTGTTGGAAACATCCATCTAATCATTTTCGACCAATTACCTGAACTCACTACACTCCTGCCACACTCAGATTGCTCGTGCAATATGTACTAGTCCGTTGTCGAAACACTATTCATCCCTTTCTTTTCGGCTCGGATACTGTTCTCTACTTTTGGAAGTCTACTCATGCGCGGGAATGATTATTTTTGTGCGGGAAGGACCATTCCTATGCATGAATAAATTTTCTTGTGCGGAAAAAAATCTTTTGCACTTTTTTGCTCTACTGATTTGACTTTTATACCATTGATTTTACTTTTACCTACCATAAAAGCCCCTCAATTTTGTTCAAAACTTTTTCGAGCACAAAGTCTGAGGAAAACTGTATTCTGGTCTGCTTGTCTATTCTGTAGCTCCTTCTGTTGTGTCATTTGCTACTAAACCTGTTTACTAACAATACACTTTCTGTTTTTGAGCCTTCTACTTCTGATATTTCTTCTGTTGTTCTTTTCTTCTTTTCTTCTTTCTTTCTGTTCTTCTTCTAAGAAAGAATTCTGAGAATCAACCACCTTTCCTTATCTCCCTCGCACACTCCCGCTTATTTATGAAAGTTTTCATATCCCTTCCTATTCTCTCGGAACGGAAGGATATTCTCCAAATTTGTAACAAACTTACAGAATTCAAACATGTGACAAGGCAGGAACTCCTCCACGGGGTTCCTTCGGGTTGGTCAATTGCATATCTTTATCGTAACAAGATTGAGTTCAATCGCAACTGAGCTCATTAGGCTGAGATCAGGTCACTCCAGAGGCTATGGAGTGCTCATTTAGACCAGCTCAGCATAAAATATGCGATGAACTGAACTCTTGCTTAAGAATACTTACATGTGTATACGATACAGTTTTGATCTTATGTACCCATATAATTTCCGATAATTTTTGGGTTTGAATGGTGCCAACAAAATTGCCTCTAAGGTTGTGTTTGATATTATTGTCAATTTTATGATCATTTTGTGTATTTATGATCTATTTTTTCTAATTTATATTTATCTCACTTTTCAAAATTACCTTCAATATAAACAAACAATTCTAGACATTTTGCTGAAATATTATACAAAAAATTATGTTAAATAATACTGAGTGACTTTTAACAAAAAATTTATCGAGGAATTCCTATTGAAGGACAAAAGTAATGTCCCCAACGACCACATATCCATTTCCTGCTTGTTTTGAGGGTCCTTTTTTCTCTCCATCTCACAAGCCACGATCCCCCACCTTCTTGATTTTGAACTGTCCCAAAGTGACCTTGAAACCTTAATAAAATCGCATTGTCATCAACATTCTTACCCATTCCACCCCACCCATACTCTTATCCTCCTTCCCTTTGGTCTCTGTTGCCCCCTTCTGCCTTTCAAACTCACTTGGTGGCTGGTGCCATTATTAAATATTCTCCAAGCAGCATCAAACGCCAATCACAACCTTCAAAACCCAACTTCCCCACCCTCTCTCTCTGTGCTACTCTCATAATATGACGGCTCCCATGGACAACAGAGACTTTTGGCTTCCGTCCGAGTTCCTCACCGACGATGACATTCTCATGGTTAAAGGAAACTCGAACAAAAACGCCATCAACACTGCCTTCACTAGCAGTTTCGCCTTCCCCAATGAATTTCCGTACGAGTTTGGTTCTTACGGCTCTTCTGCACTCAGTTCCCCGGTTGAGTCAGTGGAGGGCTCAACCGAGACGGAAAGCGACGAGGTTGATTTACTTGCCTGCTTGACTCGCCAGTTGGCTCGTTCCTCCCTGGAAGAAAACGTTCAGAAAATTAATTCTACTCAGGAAAATCTGGAGGTATTGTACGAGTTCGATTTATTCGGTTTGGTACATCGATTGCTTGAAAATGAGTTCTGATTTCGTCTTTGTGTTGACTCAGAAGTCGTGGGTGATGTCCGTTTCGCCGCAATCGACGCTGAGCGCAGTCGGAAGCTGGTCCGGCCATAGCGCCTTATCCAGCCCTTCGCCACCGGCGACGCCATTCGGTGGTATCAACGACGGTTGGGATTTGATATGTGCGGCGGCGGGACAGGTGGTCCGGTTGAACATAAGCGGTGAAGGCCCCCCCCAAGGGAGAGAATTTCTCGCCCCATCTCAGATTCTGAGTTCCATCCAACACCCTTCTTCTCTCCCGGTGAGCAGCCACAATAACACCGGATTCTATGGAAATCAGCCCTTCTCTCAAAACCTTTCACATGGAAATCAAGTGAGCTTCTTTTGATATTTTCCCTTTTCATACATTTTCCTTGTATCTGTACCGATAGTTCTTTCCTCCGACCTATTTAGCGGAATTTGTTCATTTGACAGTTTGGCAATGCGAAGCAGGACCAAATGTTGAAGCAACATCTCTCTTCTATTTGGGGAAGGCAAATCCAACTTATGCAACAAGGGTTCGAGAGTAACGGAAGGTATGAACGGAAACTGGGCTTTGCTGAGTCTGCATGGCCTCCGTTGCAAGTTCAGTGCCAAAACCCCCCAAATCATCCTCCGCAGCACTGTGCTCCGGGCATGAGAGCGGTTTTCCTCGGCGGTTCTGGGGTTAAGAGGGAGCGCGCTGGCACTGGTGTGTTTTTTCCTCGCAGATATGGCAGCAACAACCCTTCAGAGTGTCGAAAAAAGCCTGGTAAATGCTAGTGGTGTACATGTACTTGCATTTCCCCAAGCGTTATGAATTTTTCCTTGGTTGCTTTGATGTGTGTTTCGTTGGATTTCGTCGCATTTTGGTTTCTGAGAAAGCAATGAAATTTGGTTTATAAGGGCATCTCTAGTGATATGTGTTAGTAGTATAGTTACCAATTGTTAAATGACATAGTTAACTAGGAAGCTTATTAATTGCTCTAGTACTATTAGTTAGGCATTAGTTAGAAGTAGGTTAGTAAATTTTTTTAAGAAGTTAGCTTACTGCAGGGCAGGGGCGGCCCACACATTTGGATTGGCCTAGTTTGAAAATCTAAAATTTTGCCATTTCCAATAGGAAAAAAACTAATTTTTTTTCTGCCTCCAACCCATTGGGGTTTTCTTTACCTATTGTGTTGCCCTAGCCCCTGGGCTTGCTGGGCTTGCCCCAGGGCCGGCACTGCTGCAGGGATGGCAGTAGCTAACTCTCACACTCTCTCTCTCTCTCTCTCTCTCTCTCTTTCTCTCTCTCTCTATGTATATAATTTTATACACTTTAACTAACACTAACTGTGGTGACCGACCCACGTCCTGAGGAGAAAAATGTCATAGAAACTTATCACCCACGAGTCGGCCATACGGACCGTCCAACCATCGGCGTCCGGACAAGTCCAACCATCGGCGTCCGGACAAGTCCCTTCGGTACCCTGATTGCAGCTCGCGACTCGTCCCCGTCCGGACCAAAAGGCTTCGCATTAAAGAACTTGTCGCAGAACCAAGTGAGGCGCCGCCCATAAGGTGCCCAAGCCGAAGGGCCCGCCAGTGTCCGGACAAGCACCCTTCGGTGATACTTTGCCACCACTTGCGGCTTACCGCCGAACGAACCGGACCATCCGAAGGACTATCCTCCTGTTACTATCGTGGGGATCCGACTGAGGTGCCCCATCCGTACGGTTTAACCTGATCCATCGACCGTTCAGGCTCACTCTTGGGCCCTCGACGTGCGGCTCACACGATATTCGTGAGCCCCAAGCCAACATCTCCCTATAAATACCCCCCATGAGTACTGTTCACGGGATCCTGAACTCTGATCCCCGACGGTTACCGTCCGGCCTCCTTCGTTATGTTCTCAAACAGTTGCTAATTTAAGCATCGGAGGCCCCGTTGGTTAAACCCCACCGGCGGGCACTCACCTTTTTGTCGCAGGAGTCAAGCAGGAGGACCCCTTTGTTTATTTGCAGGGACCACACAAGCCGTCGGTTGGAACCGACTCCCCAAATCTAACCACTCAGCAGCCGTAGAGACCCCTCCGGCAGAAACAGGTTACCACAATTGGCGTTCATAGTGGGACAATAGTACCAGTATCAGTGGAAATCAGTTGTCTTCCCTTCTCTCTAGCTACCCTCATGGAAGACGGTAACACTACGCCGGTGGCCCAGGACCCCACTCTTCCCATCGGTCCGGCCCCGCCTCCCCCGCAGCATGTTTCCATGGGGCTTTTCTCCTCTCCGACCGGCCTTACGCCAGAGCTAGGATCGGCCTACGCTGCGGCCGTGGATCGCATGCTGAAAGAAAGAGACGCGGAGATCGCCAAGCTTCGGGAACAGGTGGCCCGGGCCACCAACGTCGCCGATTCTGCCTCTCGATCCTCGAGACAGCAGCTGAGGAGCCGCAAATCAAGTGAAGACAGGGAGCGCAAAGGAAAGGGAGTGGCTGAAGGACAAGAGCGTCAGACGGACCACTCGGACGGAAACAACAGGTGCCCAAAGCGTCATGAGTCCGTCCCTCTTTACATTTACGAAGGTGGGGAGTTCGTTGAGGTCCGCCCACAAGACTTCTGGCCGGAAACAGAGGACTCCGGTCAGCAAAGGGAGAAGCGCCGTCGCGACCGGGAAGACAGGCACCGGCACAACTCTCCAGTTTCTGACGACGGCCAAAGGGAGCATCGGCGCCACCAAAGGGACCACCATGTCGAGCATCCCACCGGGCAGGCCCTTCAGGTTGTCGATGCTCGACTGGAGCAGCTCAGTCTTTCCCCCTTCTCCCGAACCATT
>NMUG010011312.1:0-10656 GCA_002855965.1 Monotropa hypopitys
AACTTTCGTTCCAAGGTGCATATGCATATATATACAATATAGTATGCTTTACCGCCAATGCATTATAGGATAAATCTCACTTACACGTCCAACGTGTAGTCTGCAGGAAGTAAACTTCCAAATATAATCATCATAAAATATGCTTGTTTTCATCTCATTCCAATCTAAATCCAGGTACAAAACATGATATAGATGCTTCCAAAACAATTTAAACGAGTAAACATGTACTTTGAGAGTCAAGCAAAGTACTCTCAAAATACCATAAACATACACTCACCAGCACCGTTGTTCAAACTTTTTCCTTGCCTGGTTCAAACCTTTTCCTTGCCCTTGAGGGAGGCCTCAATGCCTTCCTCGAGTGTACCTGTCAAATTAAACTACAATTTCAGTCTACATTGCAAGTATAAGTTGATAAAAAATGAGAAAACTATAAATCAATTCTTTACATGCCTTAATATGCCAAGAATTATCCTTACAGGACATTATTAAGTCATTTTTCATCACCCAAAGACTTAACCAAAATTTTGGACAGAACCACTCCCAACCGGTTGCACCAGAACCTCTAACCGGTCGCACCCGGTAGTGGTTAAGCATCTAGCCCAGAAGTTTGACAAATTCTCGATTTCTCAGATACCCCGAGTAGAAAACCAAGATGCCGATCTACTATCCAAAATAGCCACTTCTACGGAAGAGCTCCCTTCAACGGGAGTGTTGGTTCAGATATTAAAAGCCCCGAGTATCGAGGAGGTGAAACTCTCGGTCATGGTAATTGATTACTCCAATTCATGGGCAAGACCTATTGTTAAATACATCAGAACGAGAGAGTTACTAGAAGATAGGCTTGAAGCTAGAAAGTTAAAGATCCGAACAGCAAGGTACACGTTGATGGGTGACGTCCTGTACAAAAGGAGCTTCTCTTTACCCTACCTCGGATGTTAATGAAGAGTGAGGCCGACAAAGCTATGGAGGATGTCCATGGAGGGATTTGTGGGGTACATCACGGAGGCAGAACCCTTGCACACAAAATCATCAGATTAGTCTATTATTGGCCCACCATGCAGAGTGATTGTGCGACCCTAGTCAAGAAGTGTGATTCCTGTCAGAGATTCACTAACATCTCTCATACGCTTCCAACTCAGATGAGCCTCATGAAGGGACCGTAGCCTTTCGCACAGTGGGGAATGGACTTCATCGGGCCTCTACCTAGAGAGGCAGGGCAAAGACAGTATGCAGTAGTAGCCATTGACTACTTTACAAAGTGGGTTAAAGCTAAAGCTTTATCCATCATCACTTCTCAGGCAACCATCTCCTTCCTATAGCAGAATGTTATTTGCAGGTTCGGTTTGCCTAGGGTGATAGTAGTCGATCTTGGAAAACAATTCGATAGTTCAGAGTTCAAGGATTTTTGTGCTGAGAAGGCCATACATGTGCACTACACATCTAAAGCCTATCCCAGGGCCAATGGTCAGGCAGAAGTCACCAATCGTGAGATAAAGAAGGGAATCAAGAGAAGATTGAGATCGGCAAAGGGAGATTGTCCAAACGAGTTGCATCATGCGTTACGGGCTTTCCGGACCTTACCTAGGTTAGCTACTGGAGAGACATCATACTCCCTAGCTTTTGGAACAAAGGCTGTGGTGCCCATCGAGGTGGAAATGCTTAATTACAGAACTGCTTCGCTTGAGGAAACTGAAAACGGAGAAGAGCTCAGGGCCGAGCTGGACTTAATTGAGAAAAAGAGGAACAGGGCAGCAACAAGGGTTGCAATTTATCAACAAAGAATGGTGAAATACCATAACTCCTGTAACGACCCGCTCCCACCCTGTACAATATTGTCCGCTTTGGCCGCCAAGTCTCAGTGGACTTTCCAGTGGGTCACCCATCCCTGGACTACTCTAGGACGAGCACGCTTAACTGGGATGTTCCAATGGGCTTTGATGCCCGCACGGCTTTAAAAGGCCTTGTGCTAGGTAGGTTTATGATCTATTATTTATAGTACACATAACTTACATCCACCAAGCGATATGGGACTTGTCTATCGACCCTAATCTTCCCTCCGGGACTCCAGGTGACACCTTAGACTGGGGTGTCACAATCTCCCCCACTTGGACCACACGTCCTCGTGTGGGGTCAAGATTCTCCTCCTGGTCCCACATTTCTGGTTGGTGCAGGCTCTGATACCATATGTAACGACCCGCTCCCACCCTGCACAATATTGTCTTGTTTGGCTGCCAAGTCCCAGTGGACTTTCCAGTGGGTCACCCATCCCTGGACTACTCCAGGACGAGCACGCTTAACTGGGATGTTCCAATGGGCTTTGACGCCCGCACGGCTTTAAAAGGCTTTGTGCTAGGTAGGTTCATGATCTATTATTTATAGTACATATAACTTACATCCACCAAGCGATGTGTGACTTGTCTATCGACCCGGATCTCCCCTTCGGGACTTTAGGTGACACCTTAGATTGGGGTGTCACAACTCCAAAGTTCAACCCAGAACATTCCAATTTGGGGACTTGGTGCTAAGGAAAACTGATATCACAGGAAAGAAGGTGAAGCAACTCTAGCCCAATTGGGAAGGACCATACCAAATACTTAGACACTCCAAGGCGGGGGCATATCGGCTTGTGACCTTGAAGAGGAAGGAGTTGCCAAACCCTTATAATGCAGAGTATTTGAAGAAGTGCTACAGGTAGAGCTGATGTTCATTAAGCTAAGCTATTTTTCTTATGACTTTCTATCGCAAATAGAGCCAAATTTTGATTTTGAACTATGATAGTGCGACTCTTTTTAATGTCTACTTATGATTAATGTCAATTTAGTTCACCATGTTTGTGCCTTATTCAAAGATGAATATAAGCTCAATGTGTTTCCTATCCATTAAGCCCTTAAAGGTGTTCTATTATAAGATGTGTTCAGCTCAGTGCTAAGGCACGAGCTCAGCATCATGCTAAGGCATGATGAAAATTGCTAAGGTAAAAAGTGCTAAGGCACAGCTCAGCCAAGTGCTAAGGCACGAGCTCAGCATCATGCTAAGGTATGACACGAAACTTGCTAAGGCAAAAAGTGCCAAGGCACAGCCCAGCTCAGTACCAAGGTACAACTCAGCATCATGCTAAGGCAAAAAAAGTGCTAAGGCACAGCTCAGCCAAGTGCTAAGGCACGAGCTCAGCATCATGCTAGGGCATGACGAAAATTGCTAAGGCACAAAAGGCTAAGGCACAGCTCAGCCAAGTGCTAATGTACGAGCTCAGCATCATGTCAAGGTATGACAAAGCGTGCTAGGACAAAAGGTGCTAAGGCATGGCCCAGCTATGTGCTAAGGCATATCTCGGCTAAGTGCTAAGGCATGAGCTCAACATCATGTTAAGGCATGCCAAGAATTGCTAAAGCAAACTGTGCTAAGACAAAACCCAATAAAAGTTTCCAAGACGTAAAAACATTAGGATACATCCCAACGCATGTTGAAAATTCATAAGCTAAGTACTGTCTCCCAAAAATCTTAAAACATAATAAAAGCAAAGAAAACACACACAAGCTCAACTAGTTTTGAGCATGACAGGAAAAAGCAAGAAATAGTTGAGAAGCTAAAAGTTTATTCAAAATCATCCTCCAGGAGGAAAAGTGGTCTCTAATCAGTCGCAACCACGTCTATCGCTATCTCCTCTATTAGCGTCAGAGCTGAAGAGGTGATGGACTCCCGAACAAGCCTATTAATGGAATTAAGGGCTAAAAGATTCTAAAGATAGCATTAGGGTCATGTGAAGTGACCTCAGTGCCCACATTATCATTTCCTTCATCAACGATCATAGATTCCTCCATGGTTATTTCGAATTGTTGAGTACTGAAGTCTATGTCGGGATATTTTCTGATGCACTACTGTCGTATCTCTTCAAAACCATTGAAGTAGCTCGATGTTGTCAAAAGATATATCCTCTCTCAATACGAGATTGCTGATATTTTTACAAAAGCTCTTACAACTTCTAGGTTTCAATTTCTAAGCAACAAACTAAAGCTATGTCAAATAATAGCATCAATTTGAAGGGGGATATCAAAGGATATATCTGAGTTTTTTTACTCCTAATCTTCTGGAACATGTCTTCCCATCTTCTAGTAGATTGTTCTAGTCATAGTAGCTGTGCTCTTTATATTATGTGATCTTTCAGAAGATCATAGCTGATCTTCCAGTAAATAATGACAATCATCTCAATATGATTCAAAGTCTCTTCCAATGTTCCGGAAGAACAATTCTGTTCTTCCAATAGATGGCTTGTTTATTATTCATGAAGATGTTTCATATATCTTTCTTTTGGGTAAAAGATTTATGTTCTTTCGGAAGAATAGATACCTATTTAGAATATTTTTATCTTTGTATTTGATCTTCTGGTGTTTATCAGCTTGTCATCGAGAAGATTCTTGTCTTTATTGGGCTGTTTTCTTACTTTTGGTCCATCTGTTCTTTCTAGGCTATGTCAGTTATCTGTGTCTATAAAAATGTAATCTCTGCAGTCATTGTGAATTAATGGAAATGTTATTTTTGCATTATGAATGTTGTTCAATTCTAAAACTTCATTAGACGTCACCTCTTCCATGTGCTCTTGCTGCTCTTTGTTATGAATCTCCCAAAGTTGGGCAAGGCACTCTTTGGCTTTAGCCATGGAAGTAGAAACCTTTTCGCTCAAGTCTTCCATCATTGCTTTATCAGCCATGGCCTTGTCCAGATCTGCTGATAGGCGAACATTATGGGCTTCCTCAGCCTTCAACAACTATCTTCTCCTCCACCAGTTGTTGAAGCTTCTTTAAACTTAGAGCTACAGCATCCCTTTCTGACTAAGCTTGCTTGATCTGGTGTTGGAGATCCTGATTTTTTTATCAATCTCTCTTGTTGCTGAGAAGATTTAGTCAGCTCTTGGGCTATGTAAAAACCCTTCACAAAAACCTAGTACAGAAGAAGAAAAAGAGCTTCATGAGGATTGTTGAAAATATTAAAGTGAAAAACACGTGAAGACCTTACCTTGCTATACTCCGTTAAGAACTCTTGGCATATGGCCACATGAGGTTGGTCGGCTAGGTACTTCAGGTTAGCTCGGGATACCATGCACTTGGCCTTGGTCAAAGAATGGTCATCATCGAATAGCACCATGGGTCCATCATCCCCCGTTTGAACTTGCTTTCCTTTGTCCTTGCCACTCTCCTTGGAAGGTATCAGCCGTTGCCTTTTGAGCTCAGCTTCTGATGATTGTGTCAACTCAGTTCCCACCCTCTTTACTCCAGGCACCTTAGTGGACGAAACTAAAGGTGGAACAGTGCTCAAGGGAATGGTGGGGGGAGAATTTAAGGAGGTCCCCTCCGCGGTCTTCCTCTTCTTGTCAACAGCTTTGCCCGGTGCCAAGCTTCCTCATTCTACCTTCAACTTGGCATGCGCTTCTCTACTCAGTTTGGGGGTCATCCCTTTGTCTATTGCTTCTACAATACCATAAACACGGTAATGGATTAGCTAGCATCAAAATCAGGAAGGAATATAAAGAATATCTCTTTCTAGAGCTAAGGCCTCACTTCCAACTTCTAGACCAAGGAGGTGAGTGGAAAGGCTTTCTGAAGAAATGAGATGATCCGGCTCGTGAATGTCGTATGCCTTAACATGTTTGATTTCTTCTTTTTCCTTTAAGGAGATTAGAGTCTTCTGCCTAGCTGAGTCATGAAGGAAGAAGGTAAATGTTAAAAAATAAGCAAGACGCGAGAAGACACACAACCTAGTGAAAATCCAATGCTCACACTGAGATGAGGGAACACCCCATTTTCTATGCACACAGGGAGTAGTCTCATCTTCCCAACTCTGAAACTCCTATCTAGAACTGCTTACAAAAAAGAATTTATCTTTCCATTCTTTAACCGCAAAAGGCAACTTGTCGACTATAGCAAGGGAGTGGGGCCTCTTACTGAAATACCACCACACGTCGGTGTGAGGGACTTCCTTGATCGCAAACAAGTTGCAGAACGTGGACACATTTAAGAACTTTTGGTCATTAGATGCAGCTAGCCACGTAATGGCGCAGCTGAGGAGAAGTCTATATCTGTTGGGAGCCAACTGCCCAGGGGCGAGGCCAAACTTTGAGAGAACTTGCCTAATGATCCTAGGAAAAGGAAGACGTAGGCCGGCTTCTAAGACGTCTTGGTAGATACAAATTTTGACAAAGGAGTTGTCGCAAGCCCTCTCATCGGAGTCAGAAACTCTAAGGTGAATGGTGTTTGTGATTTGAAATCGCCAGCGTATGTTAACCAGATCGTCAGAATCCAAAGCAGAAGGATAGGCAACAGCCGAACAGCTAAATTTTGGCCTAGGGTAGGGTGGCATAAATGACTGCCTAGAAATCTTTGTTGGTTCGCCTCAAGGGTTGGGACCCATTATTGCCAAAACCCTAGTACCACAACCCATGAGGGGTTCCTCCTCTTTTGTGTTCTCGCTAACGGTCATGGTGTGGTCTAAGTTAGACATAACTCTTGATGAACAAATTCAAGGGTTGTAGAGGTAGAAGAAGGGACATACCTAGGAAGCAAGTGTGAAATGCTCGACTAGTCCTTGGAAAAGGGGCTTTGATGTGTAATTACTCATAATGGAAGGAGAGGGGTGTAAATGTTTCACATAGGTAAGTGAGCCATCGTGCAATCCCTACCGTCTAGGCATTCCTATGGTGTGTGGCTAAGAACTAGCGACGTGGATGGGATATGACATTTCATATCGCCTATTTAATGCTCAAGCATACCCAAAGTGGCGGTGCAAAGTTGAATGTGTTTTTACCAAAATAGGATTTCACTCATTCTGGCAAAAATAGGGGATTAGCTGATAAGTGATGCCGAGCTTAGAGCTCTTCATCGGAGAGAAGAGACTAGGTTAGCCCAGAACTGTCATTTGACTGAGCTCCTTACTGGAACCTTAGCCCAGAGCATGCCCTAGCTAGGTGTAATGTAATCCTGTGGGGGCTAACGTGGGACTATCCCGCCTATTCTCTATTTCAAATAAGGATTCTATAGGGCTAAACAAAATTACGAGATATCAGCCTATAATTACGGGAGCGTGCAGAATGAGTAAGGAAACGTTGCAGAAGTTTGCGGGGACTTTCCATAATTGTGACAGGAGTATATAACTTCATGGAAGACGATCAGAAGAGGTATGACAATATATTTTCTTTAGATATCTGTTGTTTCCTTCAGTTGGAATTATTTTATCTTGCCTAATAAGAGACTGACTTAAGAATCGGAGGATCTTAGGTAGGCACCACACCGGTGTTAAGTTTGGTTTGTAGGAGCAGGAGGATAGCAGAACTGAAGCCAAAAATCGCGTCATCAAATATATACATCACTCTCTGGGTCACTGAAGGGCATAGTCTATAGAAATGTCAGGAGACCCATAGGTCCTCCTACACCAACCCTTGTAAACCCTATTCTAGGACCAACCTCGACCAATAATCCAACTTCACCTGCTCCAGCTCCACCCTCATCTCCACCTGCTCTAGCTCTACCCCTACATCAGCACTTCTAGCTCCACCATCTCCTCTTCTTTCTTTCCCCACTAATTTTCCTCAGGGAGGTGGACCCCTAACTACACCTTGAAACGTGATGTGCATCAGGTATCTCTCTATCTCTAAGCATAGTAGGCCCCTACCTTTTCCAAGAAACCTCAAGTCTCTTCCTCTAGTGTGATCCTCATGTGCAACTATCCAGGTGAAGGTCTCGAGACCTGAAAATAAGCATAGCTCAAGGACTTTTGGGTGAATCGTTCATCTAGGTACCACTGTCTGTAAAAGGGCCTCTCCAACATCACCCTTATCACACCCCAAAATTTCAAAACATTTTTGTTCAAACATGTCTTTAAGTTAAATAAATATTAGCCATATTAATACCCAATGTTAACACATAAATCATTCACCACATGAGCTTCGATAGAGTCTTTCCAAACCATTCATTAATGAAATGAGTTTTAGGATTATATCCCTATATTTAATCGAATGTAAATAATATAAGAGGATTACAAATATTCATCCCAAGATAACTAAAAGATGATTAAAGATAATCCTTGATCTTCAGGGGTGAAATACTACATATGCCATGATCATCACTATGCATGGGGATCAGTTGTAGAACCTATTCTTATTAATTAAACTTAATCATCTAATTAAGAAATTATTAAGGATTTAATAAGACTTTAATAAGGATATTAAATTATTAAAATATAATAAAATTAAATAAAAATACCCATAAATAATTTTAAAAGCTTGAAAATATTAAATAAATTTTTTAGGAATTTTTCTGGAATTTTTAGGGGTTAAAGTGTAAGATTCAAAGTTTAGGAAAAATTGCTCAAGATACCGATATCTTGGATATTGGGAAATGAAGTTCGAACAGCCATGACAGAGAAGACGAAGTAGGAGATGATACATGTAATTATTCGATGAAAACAAAGATAATGCATGGATGTGTTGTTAAAAGCCTTGCCATGTGTTTAACTTGGACCAAAATCAAAATACAGGTGTAAGAATCGTTAAGAACTATGCTTCTATTTTATATATCAAAGCTATATAAACACACATTTCGTATAAGTCTGAAAATTTACCAAAACCCACTGTATAGCATCCAATTCAATTTTGTGAGTGAGGGAGGAACCAATTGAGAGGTGTAGGGGAGTCTTACAAGCAAGGCTTAGTTGCTGCTCTCAC
This sequence comes from Monotropa hypopitys, assembly GCA_002855965.1. Classification (NCBI taxonomy): domain Eukaryota; kingdom Viridiplantae; phylum Streptophyta; class Magnoliopsida; order Ericales; family Ericaceae; genus Monotropa; species Monotropa hypopitys. The sequence continues at coordinate 8,714 of NMUG010011312.1, forward strand.
AGAAATCAGATTTTCATCTGGGAAGAAGATGAACAGTGCATAGTTCCAAATCCCCTTCTTCGCAAAATTCGAAAACATTTTCTAAACACCATCAATCGAGGTAATTTTTATACCAAAACTCATGCAATAGGTTGTACTCGTCCATAGGAGTATATAGGATTTTAGTTCGTCAAATTTGGTTGAGTATTGAATGATTTTTGAACTCAAGAACCTCTATTGCTGCTATCTCGAAGTTCTACAGAAAACCCTAGATATCCATATCTTAGATTCTTTAGATACCGGTATCTCAGTACTTAAGGCCATGCGATATCCTAGATTTTAGTAATCGGTATCTTAGGATTTCCCTAGAAACCGGTATCTTAGATTCCTTAGATACCAGTATCTTAATTCAAATAAACTGCAGTATCTTTAAATCTTAGAAACCGATATCTTTAAAGATAATCAAGATACTGATATCTTAATGGCCTAGAAACCGATATCTCAGCAGAATGTCAGAAACTGATATCTTTAACCTTAGAAACCGATATCTTGTCTGTCCTTAGATACCGATATCTTAGCAGTCTAAGATACCGATATTTAAGCATTTTAAAGAAAATGACCAGATTTGAAGATTGAGCAGAAAATGATAAAAATCATAGAATTATGTAAAAACAGAATATTTAATAAAATAAATGTAATATGTTCCTAATTTAATATTATTGTTTAAATAGGTTCAGATCATCCATCACCATCCACATCCACAAAAAAAGGGAAGAATATCGCATAATCATTATGAGTATATCCTAGGACTTTGTGGTGTAGCTTCCGTTGTTCAGTTGATTAGAGGATTTCCTTGTGGCTTTGTAGTGGAAATTGTGATTTGTGGTGCGATATGAGGTCTTAAGACTCGTTGTCTTTTTCGTTTTGAGGCACAAATTCTCAGTTGTCTTGTGGTTTTGTATGTCCCGTTGAGTTTTTGGACTCTCTCTTTGTGAAAGTGTGACGGAACTCTTGATCTAGAAAGGACGAAAAAGTTTGAGTATGGTTTTTGTTTGCGTGGGTTAGCTTTGGGTTGTTATTTGAAGTCCTTTCGATAGAACTAAGTTGTGTTGGTCCACGATAGTTGGTGGTTCCTTGGTTATTTGACTATTCGGGCATTCGGTTATGTGGTCTTTGAGCTCGTTGAACGACTTGGAATGTAGACTTGTATTGGATTTGTATCGGTTGGCTGTTTGGACTCGTTGTGTGATTTGGGTGTTAGACTAATTTTGGGGTACTTTGGTGTTTACCCGATATAGCATTGCGTAGTGTGGCAAGTTGGGAAATTGATTTGAGGATGTTGGTTTTCTCTTGGGATTCTTGAGTGATAGTGCGCGTGTGGCTATCTTGTGGTTTCCCTAGGAGTGGTTTTGGGCAAGAAATGAAGATGTGGTGATCTTACTTGGGGATTCTGAGTTTGGAATGCAAGTTAAACTCGAAGTCATTACTTTGGAAGGAAGAAATGGTTTGGATTGAATGAAGGAGGTCAGGTGACAATGTAGCGTGTTCTCTTGGGTTATTGGGATAGAAGGATAAGTGTTTGGATTTTGAGAATTGGAGAGTTAGTGTTTGATGCACTTGGGAATATCCTAATGGATAGTTCGAATGACTGTGTGTTTGGCCTAGGACTTGGAGACGAGAGTTAGAACTTTGCTTTATCATTTGAGTATGAGGCTATATGAGGTAAAGTGCGGTTTGAGTAATTTGTTTGGTTCTTCTTGGTTGTAGAATGTGGTTGGTCATGTATCTCTTCCGGTATGTTAAGGTCCTCCTTGTTTAACCCTTGCGGGATCAGTGAGTGGATGTTGCTCCCTAGTTGTTCTTTGTCTCGTCGACTCTATTAGATCAATGTGCTTATCGATGGTCTCTACCATCATCGTTGGAAGTGTTGTGGCATAGACTCGTGCCTTATCCTTGTCGTTACC
>NMUG010011313.1:0-10666 GCA_002855965.1 Monotropa hypopitys
ATCTAAATATACACAATCTTACCCATAGGTGCATAAATTTGCAATAAAATGCTTTTACACAGTCTCTTATATCATTATATATGCCTGTATGTGAGCATACATACTTTTATGCATCCACCATACTCATGCAGACAGAAATTTTCAGGTCAAGAGGTCCTGATTTTAATAAAATAGGAGGTGTGTTTTCCCGAGCTCATTTTCATGATCCGAGTCGTCCAATGTCCTTAAAACGTGTTTTTAAGGGTACCCGCCAGGAATTGCCAAAAAAACTAGTCGGGAAAGGCTTCATCCGAGCAATTTTTTATAAAACTTTTTATCTACGATGTGTATAGAAATTGCTCGGATCAAGCCCTTCCCGATCATTTTTTTGGCAATTCCTCACGGGTACCCTTAAAAACACGTTTTGTAATCATTGGATGGCTCGAATCATGAAACCGAGCTCGGAAAATGAAACTATGGGAGACCTCTGGATTTTGTTAAAATCAGGAGGTCCTGATGGGAACCGGACTGCTCATGCATATATCCAAAGACATGTGAAACATACATTCAAAATGTGTTCATCTTTAGAAAAAAAAACATAGGCCTTGCAACAGAACAAACATCACCAGGCCTACGAAAGAAACTGATTCCCTTGCACCCCACACCCCACACACAAAAAAACACTAAACAAAAATAAGCCTGATGTCCCAATCGTTTGGGATAGGTTACCAAAAACTGATTCCAATAGCAACTATATTTGCCAAAGATGAAGTCGACATACATTTAATTTTACAATTAGGATTCTTAAGGTGCAGTGCAGTGCAGCAGAAAGGATCAAAGTAATATTCCTACTAGTACCAATACTTAGGAGAAAAGGGGCAAAACTAATTGAAGGAATTTGCTCGCATCCATGTTACCTTGCTTTTCTTGTGACTGCGAATGTCATTAAGATCTTCGTCTCCGTCATGCTTCCTTTTCTGAAATTACAGTATAAAATAAATAAGACGTGGATCTGGTGAAATATTTAATTTGAGGCAAAAGAAAACAAAGGAACAAACTGTTTGGTTTAAGAACTCCAATCTAAGGCTATCGTTCATGTTGGAATGTATCACACATCGCCTAATTATGTCTCATCTCTATTGGTTATAAGACTCAAGTTTCCCTCTCCTTAACACCTTGGTTTTAAGAAAAAATGTGAACTGAGCTTTTCAACTTGGTATCAGAGCATGGTTGGGCATGTGTCGGGTGTGCCGAGTGTCCGGCTACTCTGTGTTGTGGTCCAGGAGGGTGTGTTGAAATATATTCCATATCGCTTAATTATGTATCATCTCTATTGGTTATAAAACTCAAGTTTCTCTCTTTTTAAGACCTTAGTTTTAAGGAGAAAAATGAACTGAACTTTTCAACTGTTCAATTGGACCTGAATCAAATATGATGATACATCTTCCTTTCCTCTTCTGCAGCTAATTTAAACAGTTAAAAGAATGGTTCTTTCAGAGCTTAATCTAGATACGTCATCTTTTCTGGGACAATAAAACTAAAATTCAACTCCTATATAGTTCACACCAAAAATGACAAAGTCATTCCACAAACCAATCCAGGACAACCACAACTGTATTGTACATAGAAGGCAGAACAGCTATATCCAGAACTGAAAACCCAACCTTCTCATGATGTTTCTTTGAGGGCTCAGTGCCAGAATCATGATGCCCACTTTTATCTTTCTTTTTCTCCTTGTCCTTATCTTTACTTCGATCCTTGTGACGGTGTTTGTGCTTCTTATGCTCTTTATCCTTCTCTCGGTCTTTGTCCTTGTGCTTTTTATGCTTCCTCTCCTTGTCTTTGGACTCACCTTTAGATTTTCCAGAAGAAGTAGGAATCCCTTTCTCTGCCTAAAGAACACAATACAACAATGGGTAATACTACTTCTGCAAAAATTGATAAGAGTACAAATAATAGGCAGCAGAGAGAGTAAGAAATTCCTTGCGGAACCCATCCGATTTGAATCTAAGGCTCAAAGTCTAAGGGTTTACAGGAGGAAGATCAATCGGCGCAGTTTCCCTCAGTTGAAAGGCTTCTCTGAGGACATCTAGGTCAAAGGGCTGAATCCGAGTATGTGTTCTTCTTGAATAGGATGTATCCTGAATGAGTTGATCCAATTGCATCCCTTCCCCTTTCCTGATTTCAGTGTCCCCCACCACATTGTGAAGGTAGTGGGTATCTGAAATAGACAAGGGAAGTGACCTTTTGCAAAAGAAGTCGTGGTGAGGTAACAACTTATAGTGGCTTATAAGATCCACTGCACCTGTGAGTTCTCTTGGCCCTGACATTCAAACAAGACAGTCAATTAAATATAGGCAAATGAAGTACGAAAAGAATGATAAAAACAAAGCAGGTGGGCGAAAAACTAAATCCTAGAGCATCAAAGTCCACATCAATGGAAGAACATGGGGTATGCCATGACACAATATCCTGCCTTAGTTTATGCAAGAAAATGTATCAGGATCTTAATCACATACCGTGAAGCACGCTAAACAGACTACTGTGTATTTGAATGGGTTTTTTCGAGAAATTATCCACCATAAAAATAACTAAAAAAACTGGAAACCAACAGAGTTAAAGACTTGGACAAGTAAAATCACCTCTTCCAAACTTATTGCCTTCAGGATCCATGAATCAACGTCGGACGAAGGGTTTGACCATTATTGCCTGAGATTTTCATGACACAAAAGGGAGGGGAGAGAGTTTTACATTTCTAATAACAATAATGTTACCAAAAAAAATTGTTATAACAACCATGCCACCAGATGTAGACATAAGTTCTTTTGACTCTTGACACGCGTACACAAGTCGTTAAGTCCTTTCATTGTCGGTTTCTAACAATAGTCTATTGAGCAGTACATATTAACATGCATAAATGTTATGACAGGTCCTTCTTGCTTTTTTTTCATTTTACGCCTGTGCAATCACTATCTCAAACCTGAGAGGCCTCGAAATTCATTGGTCTTCCAAGCTCAGTCGACAAACCAAGATGAGAAGCGAAACATCCAATACCTGGTTTACGTGGCAACTTCAACCTCTTCTTAGCCAATACCCAACAATTTCTCTAGCTTAGCCAATTTCACTCAATCTCCAATAACTATCATTGAAACTGGTTCCAATTGGCACCAACATGGACACTCGGCACAAACAAGACACCGACGCACAAAACTCAAAAAACTGGATGACGCGGCACATTGGCGACACGCTTAAGACAATATATGCGCAATTTGTTGCATAAATACAAAATAAAAAACAAGCCTCCAATTACAATCATCATACCAGATATGCCATTAGCACTTTATCAGTATATTAGCCATTTTATCAATCATGCGTGTCTTTAGGTTCAATAAACTACCATGTATCACACGAAAAGAAGACCCTCACAGAGTGTCCTTGCCTGTTCTACAGTGTTCCCAGAGTGTACAAATGCAAAAACTTGAGAAAAAAAGATAGGACGCATTAGATTTGAGAATCGGACAGGTGTCCTAAGAGTATCAGTGTCCGCCAATTATCCAACATCGGGAGGAGACCTCCGGTGGAGTGTCTGTAATACTCATGTCCTCATAATCTCGTTTATAAATTCTTTTAATTATTTTGTATAAATAATTAATGTCAATGCTTCAATGATCGAGTAAATCCTTGAGGTGTAAATGGTTGGGAGTCATGATAGTAGAAGAGTCTTGATATGACTTGTGTGGTTGTGTCACACCCGTTTCATTTCTTTGAAAATTATTAAATCGTTAAAATAAATTAATAATATGAGGTGGGGATTAGTGTTGAATATTCGGGCATAAGGAATTAATTAAGAGGCTCGTTGGAATATAAATTCATATGGAAAACTAGTGGTTTGATGTTGTATCATTTCTTTTTTTATGTTTATAAAACTTGGTAAAATGTTGAGTAAATGTTTGGGAATGATTAGGAAGTATTTTGGAATGATTAATCATGTTTAAGGGTGAAATTGCAGCCATCAGGGCGCCACACGGTGCCTTCTGAGCGCCACGGCGCTTCAAAAAAATTATTTTTCGCAAAAAGTACCGAAGCTGGCGCGGCGCTAGCGCCGGGCTAGCGCCACGGCGCCACTCGGAGCGCCAAGGGGCGCCGGGCTAGTGCCTCGGCGCCTGGTCGTTTTGGGTGCGGACTAAATCGCGGAATAAGGTTTTTTAGGGGCTTGAGTCTTTTAATACCTTAAATGACTAACCTAATGACTAAGTACGAATTAGGGCTAAAATATATCATTAGCCACCATTGTTAACCCTAAATCTAGAGAGAGGTGGAGAGAGAGAGAGAGAAGAAGAAGTCCATTGGAGAACCTTCAAGAGTGAAGGAGTTGGTGAAGATTTGGTGCAAGGATCCTCTTGTGGCTCAACCCTTGTGTAAGCTCTCTAAACTATTGTGTTTTGTGAACTCTTTCTCCCTATCTTTTCTACAAACTTTGAGACTAGTTCATGTATCAAGCCCATGTTTTATTATGTTGTCTAAATCAACCGGATTTATAGATTTTCTAAGAGGAGTGCATGGTTTATGAGTTGGTTGTAGGTGTTATGAGGATTTTTGCATGTAAGTGGTTGTAGATGTGGATGCTTGAGGAGCTTTGTGATTTGATAGTCTTTTTAACCGTGTTGTTAAGATTTCCATGTGAATACGCATAGGTTCATGTATATATTTAGCCTAGTTTGGATGTGATGAAAACCTAGTAGATCTATTGTGAGGATTGAATATTTTGGAAGGGATGGCCCTTGATTTGGACCCTTTAAATTATTGTCGAGCATGTTAATATTTCATTCATTGTCAATTTATATATAATGTGGACTGAAATTCTTAGTTGTTTTGACAAGGACGCTCGGCGGAGGCATTGAGGCCTCGCCCAAAGGCAAGGAGAAGGTTTGAAAAGCGGTATCGGTGAGTGTATAATTACGGTATTTTAATTGTACGTCTGCAGGTATTTGATAAACTGTTATTGTTGCACTGGTTATACTATTGTTGTGAGTGTGGTTGTTGCTGCATTGACTATATAATGCATGTTGAGAAATGGCATGAAATGAAGTGATGCATGTTATGAGATGGATAGACATGATATACATATATATATTATGCATGACCTGCGTGGGACATGTGGAATTATTGACAACCTGAGTAAGTCCAATTGTTGGCAATCTGAGTCAGTCCAACGGGTGCGCGGGGCGTACCCAAAAATGTGCGCGAGGCGGACGAACTATTGCCAATAGCAATAGCTATTTTCAGGGCATGGGATGCTCAAATCTTTTAGAAAAGGGCTTCGGCCATTATACATAAAGTATCATGCATGGGATGCATTTCTGAACGAAAATAATGGTTGTTCATTCTATGAATTTTTTTGTCATTAAAATTACTTGAGATTAGAAGTTAAAAATATGATAGTCACATTTTGTTTCCTTGTTTTTACTTGGAAATAGGTCACAGGCTTAGAGTTCCACTACGAGTCTGAGGAAAGGAAGGTGTCTTGATGATGACTTTTGGCTGAGGTCGTTGACTTGAGGATTGTTATTATCGTGCTTCCTATTAGCACTTTTGGTAGAATTATATTGTTACTTGACTTGATGACTTGTGGTTAGAGTTTTATACAATAGTTCAGTTGCTTTTATCACGTTGTCATTGTTTTGAGGCTAGTGAACACTTGCAGTAATTATGGTTTCTTTCTAGAGGGTTTTTACACTTGATTCAGTTTAATTGTCTTGGAACGTGTTAATTTGAGGATTTTTATTCAAGCAAAATTTTAAATTACGCATTTTTGAGAAATTGTAAGTTTGGGATGTTACAATGTCTGTGCTACATATACCAACAATTATTTCAGACCCTAGTCAAAACAACATGTGTAATGAACTAATACTTGACCATAAATGGATAAAAAAAGCAATAGCTTCATTTCAACATAAGCACTACCTCTTTGATTCTATAGAAAAGTATTTGGCTTCTCTGCAGTCTGGTATGGGCTGCAGATAACAGTCCATACACAATCTCATCCGTCCAAAAGTGTTTTTAATGGTCCAGATTTGTTAAAAAAATCTTCCCGATAAGAATCATTCTTACCGGAAAGAATATTTAACAAATTCGGACAATTAATTATCGAGATGGGACAGTCAAAATGCGACTGCTTCCTGTAATCTGGGTTTAAACTGCAGAGAAGTCTGACCTATAGAAAAAATTGAAAGCTAGTAGCCTAAGATACTAGCACGCTAGCCTAGAAAATCATGGTCTTCTAGACATTTTAGAGGAAACATGAAATGTCAAACCAACACGCAATAAGCCAGTAACAAAACCTTCAAGCAATGACAAAATTGTCTGATGAGATTGCATTCAAGGCCAATCTTGTTTCCTAATGAAATAGATGTAAGCCTCCCCTGCTAATTAACTCCTGGACCCATATGACTTTTTGTTTTGAGAAGTGTTGATGAAGCACTTAAAGGAGGTTCATCCTAACTTTTGGACTGTATAATTTAATATAATAAGACAGCATGCTGGTATTTCAATGTAATTTATTAGATAGTAAGACAATCAAATTCAATGGCCCGACCAATTGTAACAGGGATATTTACGCCTTACTTTTTTGAAATAATGAGTCCTAAATTGCAGATACAACATTACCGTAACAAGACCAAAAATTTCCCCAACATTAAGGGAGTTCATATAATTTCGAAAAAGCAAATTTCTGTAAAAGGAAGAGCAAAGCGAAAAAAATACAAATTACGATCCTTTCACTTTAGATAGAGGGTAGGCCAACTTCAACTGGCTAAGTGAACACTTGAAAATCAGCTTCGCCGCGTAATACATGTTAGTGTATATATTTGTCCCATATTGAAAACCTTGGGAAACATCTTATTAGCCTTAGTGTATAAATATGTATTTGTCCCACATTAGAAACCTTGGGAAATATCTCATTAGCCTTAGTGTATAAATAGGATACCCTACTTGTAATCAAATCACACCATTTAATACAATTCTTATTCCTTTTGTATTGTCCCACTTTCTCTATTTTCTTTTATATCATATTATCTCACTTCCTCTCTTTTCTTTTACATGATATCAGAGCATTATTGTCCATTATTATTATAGTCGTTCTTGGTCTAGTATGCTCTGTGAGTGTCACTATTAGTAGATCTTTCACATCAGAAATACTTCTTGTATAATCTTGGTCCATCAAGAGTTGAGTATACTCTGTTATTGTCATTATTAGTGAATCCTTCAGATCAGAAAGATTTCTTGTGGCATCCTCTCTATAGCCGCCACTCAAGCTATCATTGCTTGACCATCCTTTCATCAGTCGATCCAATTTGTCTCCTTTAAGTGTTTCTTACACTATGAAGAATCTCATAAAACAAGTCATTCCCTAGTCCGGTATCTCACCATCCACTGTTATGACAGTCACTCCAGGAATCTCATCATGGTTTTTTGATTCCGCCTGTTGCAATCACATGATCTCTGATCCTTCTATTTTCTCTATCCAACACTCTCCTCATCATACACCTGTGATTCACACTGCCGATGGCTCACGTATGTCGGTCAACCATATAGGGACAGTCTCCATATCTCATACATTTCTTCCTGATACCTATTTTATTTCCAAACTCACTTTAAACCTTATATTCGTTGGTCAACTATGTCAACTTGGACTAAATATCATCTTCTCTTCTTCTAGGTGTTATGTTCAGGATCCAAAGACAGGACAAACAATTGGGAAAGGCCGTAAGGTTGGTCGCCTCTTTGAACTTATCAACTTCCACATTCGTTCTCGCCTAACTCCACCCTTTCAAATAGTTGCATCTGTATCCTCTGCATCCTCCCTCGGCCTTCGGCATTCTCGCCTAGGTTATGCCTCTACTGGTTGTCTACAAGCTTTAGTATCTAGTGGTCGTTTAGGATTTGTTGATAATGAGCCTTTTGATTGTTTATCTTGTCAACTCGACAAACAATCAGCATTGTCATTTAATACAAGTGATTCTATTTCTCATGAACCTTTTGACTTCATCCATTCTGATGTTTGGGAACCCCCTCCTACCATGTCATCTTTGTTGATGATTACTCTCGCTATACTTGGATATACTTGTTTCACAATCGATCAGAGATACCACAACTATACTTTGATTTTGCAAACATGGTCAAAACTAAATTCTCCCATAATATCAAAGTATTTCGTGCTGACAATGTTGTTGAATATAAAGATCCTCGTGTTCTGAGTTTCCTTCACCGTCATGACACTCTTACTCATCGTTCATGCCCTGGCACTTCGCAACAAAATGGGCGTGCCCAGAGCAAACATAGACACATCATGAACATTGTCTGCGTCCTTATTAGTGCATCTTGCCCTGAATGTTTTTGGGGTGAAGCTGCTCTCACAGCCGTTTATACCATGAATCATATTCCTTCTCCCTTTACTGCAAATCTATCACCCTATGAGCGTCTATATGATTATCCTCCTGCATATAATACTCTTAAAATCTTTAGTTCTGCATGTTTTGTCTTACTACAACCTTATGAGCGCACTAAATTAGAATCTCGTGCCCGTTCTGTTGCTTCTTAGGCTATGGTATTGAACATAAAGGCTATAGGTGTTGGGATCCCTACTCCAAACGTCTTTGTATGTCCTAACATGTTGTCTTTTGGGAACACAAAATGTTCTCTACTGTGTCCCAATTTCATCTATCCCCCTTCAGTACACCTTCCTTCTTCATTGTTCCTTCTTTCAATCTATTTACTGACATCCCTGACACGTGTACTACTCCTTTTCCAGATTCAGCAACCATATCAGTCTCGTCTGCCTCATCTGAGTTGTCCATTGTGACCTCTCCTGAGCTATCTACTTCATCTGATGGTTTTGCACCAACTCCTGATCTCTCTTCTGAGCTATCTACTCCGTCTGATGGTTATACACCAACTCCTGGTCCCCCTAGACATAGTGGTCGTGTCAAAATCACATATGTTCGTCTTCGTGATTATGTTGTGTTTGCTACTATTCTCTCACAACATGAGCCTCAATCTTATCGTGAGGTCAACTCTAATCCTCTTTGGAAGAATGAAATGGATGATGAACTACAAGCTCTAGATCGGAATCACACATAGGATTTAGTAGATCTCGTTAGTGGCAAGTATGTTATGGGATGCAAGTGGATTTACAAAATAAAAACTCACTCTAATGGTTCTATTGATCACTACAAGGCCCGTCTCGTAGCCAAAGATTTTACACAGAAGTATGAAATTGATTATGAGGAGACATTTGCCCCAGTTGCTCGTCTCACTTCAGTTCCCATCCTAATTGCAGTCGTTGCCGCTCACCATTGGGAATTATTTCAGATGGATGTAAAGAATTCCTTCCTCAATGGTAGTCTATAAGCAACCTCCTCATAGTCTTTCTACTCATCCTCATCAAGTCTGCAAACTTTGCAAGGCTCTCTATGGACTCAAGCAAGCTCCTAGGGCTTGGTTTGCCAAGTTCAGCACCATCATTCGAGACTTTAGATTCACTTCCAATCCTTAGGATTCTGTCCTATTTATCCAAAAGATAGATCAGGGCACTATACTTTTGTTCCTCTATGTGGATGACATGATTAATACAGGGAATGACTTGGCGGACATTTTAGATCTCAAGACATATATTAATCAACATGTCGAGATGAAAGATCTCAGAAATCTCAATTACTTTCTGGGACTCGAGATCACTTCTAGTTCTACGAGATACTATCTTTCTCGGGCCAAGTATGCATCTGATCTTCTCACTCATACAGGACTCACGAACTCCAAGACCTGCACCACTCCACTTGAGCCCAACTCTAAGATTACTCCTATGGATGGCACACCTATCGATGATCCTACCTTATATCGACAGCTGGTTGGGAGTCTTGTTTATCTCATAGTTACTCGACTTGATATTGCATATGTCGTCCATATAGTCAGCAAGTTTCTCTCTGCTCCTCGCTCATCCTACCATGTTGCAGTTCTTCGTATCCTTAGGTACATCAAGGGACCCTATTTTATGGAATTCATTTCTCTGTTCATTCTTCACTTGAGCTTCGTACCTACTCAGATGCAGATTGGGCAGGTGACCCCACTGATCGTCGATCCACCATTGGGTATTGCTTCTTCCTTGGTGATTCCCTTATTTCTTAGTGCAACAAGAAACAAGCTGTCACTGCTCGATCTAGCACAGAATCTGAATATCGTGGTCTTGCTGATGCAATTCATGAACTTCTATGGCTTCGCTGGTTACTTGAATAGATGGGTATCACTCATTCTACTACTACTATCATCAGTTGCGATAATCAAAGTGCTATCTAGATTGATCACAATGATGTCTTCCATGAACGCACAAAACATAATGAAATTGATCGTCACTTTGTGCGTTATCACCACACCCGCGACACCATTGGACTATTATCAATTTATTCCGCCGATCAAACTGCTAATATCTTTACAAAGGCGTATCCTCCTGAACAATTTCAAATTTTGGTTTCCAAACTCAAGTTGATCTCTATTTTTCAACCTTGAGAAGCCACCAATAACTCAACATACCTTCAGCAATCAAGGACCAGTTGAAACTCTTGGGAATGATTGTTACCTAAATTTATGATCCCATTTTTGTTGTCGAAAAGTGAAGCTAGCGGATGAACTACTT